>JAVJIF010028750.1:0-61631 GCA_038442645.1 Agave tequilana | reverse complement strand
TAGGTTCATTGGATCTCTCCCAATCCTACACTTCCACTTCTACTATTCTCTCACTCACTAAAAATATCAATTCCAGCACAAATTCCAAAGAGTTTCTTCAAAATTAGATATAGAAAACAGTACCCTCTTATGCTTCCTATTATTGATCAAAGAATCAGCTCGGCAAAATTAAAAAGAAAAAAAATGGCAAAACAAATCTAAAACATTTTATAGGACTTTCCTAATAACATAATCAACCTCTGACAGGACTTTTACCTAAACACAAAATTAAACAACAGAGAACTCGATAGGCTCAGATGTAATATTTGTAGAAATGTCACCCCTTCCCATGGACTGTATGTAGCTAAAGTAATGCCTTCTCATTGACAGTCATACTGTTTCATAATTTTATTCAATAAAAATAAAATAGGGAACTCTTATGTAAAAGAATGCTGAAATATAAACGAATGTTGAACCTAGAAGGCACTAGGTTTACCTCTGGACTACAGTTAGAAATTGATTCTAGTGCTAATGCCCCGGAATCACACTGCTAGTTGGAGCGAACAGTGAGGATCACACACAGGCTCTGTTCCAGCTTTATTCAGCGCTGCTTTGGCAACAAGGATCACTCTGCAACATGCATCTAGGATTGGAACACTGAGTCCACAATCTTTGCTTTAGATTATCTTTCTAAAATTAGAATAATTCACATTTATGAAGAAAGGTAATAAAGCAAAGCACAAGATTGGAAGTGAACAAATAAGATAATCATGCCACATGCTACAACATCTCAAACTCATGCATGAAGAGCTTTTTTTCTTTGTATAAGAAAAAACAAACCTTAGTGAGCAAGCCAGTGTCTATTACCAATATATGATTCACCGACAAGAAATTTGTAGAGGAGAAACCTTTTCACCTGATGTGTTCAGATTGGATGCTAAGATTGTTGAGAATAGTTTTTCTAGAAGGAGGAAATGAACTTTGTATTTCGAGTTATTCAATTGGATTTACATATGCACTTCCTTATATAGGCCTTTTGGAACATCCTCCATGACTCTTCAAACACCAAACCACATGACTCTTCAAACTAGTTCATGAATTTCTCATGTACATGTATCTCATAAGTGCATGAATACATGAATAACATAATTACTAATGCATGTAACAAGTTTAATAGCTAACATTCTCCTCCCTTAAACTTGTTTCTCCACGAACTTGGACGCCAAGCTTCTTCCTTAATTTTTGAAAGGCATCCGTCTTCAATGCTTTTGTGAAAATGTCGGCAACTTGATCACTCGAACTTTTGTGGTGCAACTCCACCTCCTTCATCTTCACGTGTTCTCTTATAAAGTGAAATCGAGTGTCAATATGCTTTGATCTCTCATGATGAACCGGGTTCTTTGCTAGAGCAATGGCCGACTTGTTATCGATGTAAATCTTGGTCGCTTCTTCTTGCTTTAACGTCATTCTCTCTAATAGTCTCCTCAACCATATAGCATGACAAACACAAGCGGCTGCTGCTATATATTCAGCTTCACAGGTTGAAAGAGCAACTATGGATTGCTTCTTCGACGACCAAGTAAATGCAGCATCACCAAGATAGAATACGAACCCAGTTGTACTCTTTCGATCTTCACGGCTTCCAGCCCAATCACTATCGCTAAAACCAACCAATTCAAGGTTGTGATTCTGCGAGTAGAACAGTCCATGATCAACCGTTCCTTTAATATAACTAAGAATCCTCCTTCCTGCCTTCAAATGGGAGGTTCTTGGGTCTCCATAAACCTGCTCACAAGTCCTACTCCAATAGAATATCAGGACGAGTGCAAGTCAAATACCTTAGACAACCCATGAGACTTTTGAAATAAGTTGGTTGACTAGCTTCCCTTCACCCTCCTTGTTAATTTGAGACCAAACTCAACAGGTGTGTCAATTGGGTGGCAGTCTTCAAAGGCAAATTTCTCTAAGATCTCCTTTGCATACTTTGAATGGGAAATAAAAATACCATCTTCACCTTGTTGCATCTCAATGCCTAGAAAATATTTCATTAGGCCTAGATCCGTCATCTCGAACTCCTTTTTCATTGAGAGCTTAAAGTCTTGGATCATAGAGTGACTGCTACCTGTAAACATCAGATCATCTACATATAAGCAAACAAACAATACTTCTCCATGTGAGTTTGCCTTAGCATATAAAGAATGCTCATCAGGGCACCTCATAAATCCTTGTTGCATGAAGTAATTATCAATCCTTGAATTCTATGTTCTTGGTCCTTGCTTTAGCCCATAGAGAGCCTTTTCAGCTTGTACACCTTCTTTTCTTGCCCTTTAATAATGAATCTTGGTGGCTGTTCAACATAAACTTCTTCTTCAAGTTTCCCATTTAGGAATGCCGACTTCACGTCCATTTGATGCATTTTTCACCGTCGTTGGGCCGCAATTGAGATCAACAACCTCACCGTTTCTAGCCTTGCTACTGGGGCAAAGACCTCTTCATAGTCGATGCCATACTTTTGCTTATAGCCCTTCACGACCAATCTCGCCTTATGTCGCTCTACCACACCTTTGGCATCTCTCTTTGTCTTGTATACCCATTTAACACCAATGGATTTTGAATCTTGTGGAAGTGATGTGAGCTCCCATGTATCATTTTTCTTGATGGAGTGAATCTCCTCCTCCATAACTTTCCTCCATTTTGCCTCCTTATTGGCCTCCTCAAATGTCATAGGATCAAAGCCTGCAAAAAGACAAAAATTGTTGAACTCGAACTCTTCCTCGTTCTCCCAATCAATGGGCTCAACTGGTTGAGTGGAGTCATAAATCTCTTGAACTCTCCTTGTCTTGCGTACAGGACTAGTAGACCATCATGGTCTGAATCTTCATTTAAGGTAGTGGATGGTGACTCTCTCTTCTCCTCCTCACCATCAAGAGGAATGAGAATCCTCATGTCAATTGTCTTCCACTCCCAGCTTTGATCTTCATCAATTTCACATCTCTTGACATCACAATCTTGCAAGTGACGGGGTTATACAGCTTGTATCCGCTGCAGTTCTCACCATAGCCCAAGAATATGCATCTTTGGCTTTTATCTTCAAGCTTCGTGCGCTTCTCCTCCTGAATCTTAGCATAAGCACACTTCCAAAGATTCGAAGATGATCGACCTTTGGCTTTCGAGAACTCCATGCTTCCTCTGGCGTCATGTCTTCATGTCTCTTCGTTGGAAACCTGTTCAACAAATAAACAGAACAAGCCACAGCATCTCCCCAAAATTCCTTTGGGATATTTTTCTCCTTCAGCATACACCGGACCATGTTGAGAATTGTTCTATTCTTCCTCTCTGAGACACCATTTTGTTGTGGTGTTTGCGGCATAGTGAGTTGATGTTGGATGCCATGTTCCCTGCAGAAATTCTCAAACTCCTGCGATATATACTCGCCTCCACGATCAGTTCTCAAACACTTAAGCAGACATCTACTTTGTTTTTCAACAAAGCTCTTGAATTCTTTGAATTTTGAGAAGACTTCTTTTTTCTCTTTAGCATATACACCCAAGTCTTGCCACTAAAATCATTAGTAAAGGTTAGGAAATACCTATTACCACCAAATAGACTCGGGCTTGATGGGTCCACATACGTCTGAATGCACCAATTGTAGACACATAGATGCTCTTTTGACATCATACTTCTTGAATGACTCCCTTTGTTGCTTTCCCACAATGCAAACATCACAAAGGTTGTTAGGAGCATCAATCTTTGGCAATCCCACCACCATTTTCTTCTTCTCCATTAGCTTCAATGCCTCAAATTGAGATGTCCAAAGCGAAGATGCCACAGATTGCTGTGATCTTGAGTCGTTGCCTTCATGCACCTCGACTCCACAATTGAGAGCTTCAACGGGAACATCCTGTTCTTTGTCATCTTCACATGTGTAATCAGCCTGTTATTTTATCCAACAAGTTAAGAGCTAGATCGCTCGTCTTGATGCCATATTCTCTTTCCAATAATTGTCCAATACTCAATAAATTACTTTTTAGCAGGGACATAATAGACATCAGAGATGCAAAGCTCCCTACCATTTTGAAGTTTAAAGACAACATCACCTTTTTCTTCAATTGGACATTTGGAAAGATCACCAAATGTGATGTAGCCTTGATGACCTTCATCGAGCCTTGTGAAGAACTCCTTTCTTCCACTCATGTGATTTGAGGCTCCCGTGTCTATGAACCATGTGACCGTTTGAGGCGGCTCAATTTCATTATAGGACATGAGCAACACTTGTCCTTCACTTAGCTCCACATGATTAGCCTTTCTCCACCATCATTGTCAGAATTATACCAACAATCATAGGAGAAATGGCCATATTTCTTACAAACATAGCACTGGATATGAGATTTATCATACCTTCCTTTCCGGCCACGACCTCGACCGCGGCCTCGGCCACGAGTTTCATGGCTTCCACGACCATTCCCTTCACTTTCATCACCATGGGTGCTGCTTTGTTCGTTGAAGTGGTTACCACGACCACCTCGTCCTTTGCCCCCACGTCCACCTCTTCCTCGATGGTAGCCTCCTCTTGAAGATCCATCCTTCTTTTGGGAAGAGTTGGCTTGAAGCGCTTGCTCCATAGTCTTTCCTTCTTCTTTCTTCTTTCGCAAGCCTCTTTCTTCATAAACTTGTAGAGAGCCTTGGAGCTCTTCCACTGACATATCCTCAAGATCATTTGATTCTTCAATCGCCACAGCGATATAATCAAATCTTGAGTGTAGAGATCTCATGATCTTCTCCATAACACGTACGTCCTCAATCTTCTCACCATGTCGCCTCATCTCATGCACAATGGAATTTACTCGGTGAAAGTAATCACCAATGGATTCTGACCCTTCTTATTGTAGGGCCTCAAAATCTGCTCGCAAAGATTGCAAGCGGATTTTCTTCACTCTTTCTACGCCATCAAAGGCTTTCTTCAAGATCTCCCAAGCTTCCTTAGAAGTTTTTGCAGAGGCGATCAACTCGAACGTGGCGTCATCTACTCCTTGGTAGATTGTGAACAACGCCTTCTTCTCCTTCTTCATCTCATCCTCCTTGGCTCCATTTACCACCGTGTTCCATGCTCCCATGGATCCCAACAAGGCCTCCATTTGGATACTCCATTTACCATAATGGTTTTAGTTAAGAGGGGCACTTGGGTTTGGATAGAACTAGAAGAAGCCATAGGTGTCTTGGCTCTGATACCAGTTTTGTTGAGAATAGTTTTTCTAGAAGGAGGAAATGAACTTTGTATTTCGAGTTATTCAATTGGACTTACATATGCACTTCCTTATATAGGCTTTTGGAATATCCTCCATGACTCTTCAAACACCAAACTACATGACTCTTCAAACACCAAACCACATGACTCTTCAAACTAGTTTATGAATTTCTCATGTACATGTATCTCATAAGTGCATGAATACGTGAATAACATAATTACTAATGCATGTAACAAGTTTAATAGCTAACAAAGATATGTGGAATAAGGAAGAAAGAAAAACTCGTAGAGGGTTTTTTTTTCAGAAAGTAGAAAACCCCTGCTCTCATTCTGTTGTATTGAACTCTCATAAACAATTTGGTGCTTACAGTGGAGGAAGATGTTCCTTGCTCTCTTGCTCTTGAACTATCAATCCTAGGTTACTAACTCATTAGCACTAAGTTGGATGGTTTTAGGATTACCAATCCCTTAGAATTTTCCTCTACTCCTATAGATAGATTTCTCCTTTTCCCAATGCTACCAGGACTCTTTAGTGGAACTACAATCAATTAGAAGGTCCTGACTTCTTTCAAAATCCTCAAAACTTGAAGTTAACTTCTTCCAAAATTGGGTCCCTCGACTAATTCATTGAGATCCCAAGGGGTTTGGTCAACCGAATTCCTGTAGGAAGAAGTTTGCATATCTGCTGGAAAATTCAGCCGTGTCATTTGATTGATCAGTTTGGTTGACCGATACGAAAATTTGGTTTTCAGACTTGGATTTTAACAAACCTGAGCTCTGCCAAGTTTCTGCAAGAAAATCAATTGGCCAGTTGTAGATCATTGACATCTGCTTTGCTTCATTGTCTCACAGATTTGTTGAGCATTTGTTGTGGGGCTTCTCTGATATGCATAGATCATGCTTGAAATTCTCACACCCAAACTAAGTATCTATTAACCAAATATACGGTGTTCTCACGGCATAAAAATTCACAAGATAGAGTCATGCAATAATATAACCAGAGCGTGGGCAGTAAAAATTCACAAGATATACGGTGTTTTCACGGCATAAAAATTCACAAGATAGGGACATGCAATAGTATAACCAGAGAATGTCAAAGATAGCGATGAATTTTTAACACGAGTAGGAAGAACATGATTATAATAAATATGGCATTAGAGGAAGCAAGAAGAAAGAAAAAAGTAACCAATTGAAGATAAAATGGCTGCTAAGGAGTGCTAGCAAACACCTGAGAAGACTCACTAGGGAGATTAGTTCTGTATTGAAGGATTAGAAACGAAAACCGGAGACATAAATAACAATCTATTGTCCAACATACACAAACTAATATTCTCAAGATAAATTTCAAAAACCTAGTCAAGATCGCCTAACATATCTATTTGTGTTGATGGTAACATAGAATAGATACAAGAGATTTTCCTTCTACTCACTTATTATGGGTACATTCATTAGAGACAGAATAATAATTTACATAAACCTATAATTCTTCAATTTCTTCATACATGTGAATATGATGAGTGTTTGGAAGAAATTAATAGGAACAAAAAGATATAAGAAAAAAAGAAGCTTTTCATTGCCGTATCCTGTTTGTGGTTGCCATAGGCGCCAGCTATTGCTTGCTCTGTGCTTTCCTTGCTGGCCCTGCATGCAATCAAATGCGTCAATGGAGATTCTACGTAAAAGCAAAGTCATAAGGATGATTTCTTTCACCTTGATGAAGAGATTTTGGAGTGTGATGAACCAAGGGCTTCTTCTAGAAGAGGAGGACCATAACCGAAATCAACTTCTGCACATTGTGTCTGCACTTGAAATAGTGTATCCTTTTTTCAGGGGGAAAAAGAAAAAAAAAAAAAAGAAGACGTCTGAATTGGGAAATGTGATCGGCCATATGACTGGGTAGGATCTAATGTATGCCAGGGCCCAAAATATTTAGAGCCTTAAATTTTGAACTAGTAGGCTTAATTCTGTCCCTGCAGATTAGAAGCAATTCTTAGGCTTTCAGGCCTGCACTATTAGAAATGTATCTTAAAGAGTTGGCTTAAAGTTTCAAATCAACCACACCAGTATAGGGAGAGAGGAGATAAAAGCTTGATGAAAGAGTTTTTTTTTTAACTCATAGGAAGAGATAGTGTAAAGATTGGAGTCCAAAAAGAGCGAGAACGCAGTCCACATGCAATCAAAACAGAGGCCGGTCGACCGTCCGGTCGACCAGCATGCACAGTTGGTGCACAGTAGCAGTTTGGTTGACCGCCCGGTCGACCGATGAAAGGAACGATCGACCGAGCGGTCGACCGCACGAGCCCTGTTTCTGTTGGGGGTCGGTCGACTGACCGGTCGACCGATGGAAGGGTCGATCAACTGAGCGGTCGACCGACAGAAGGATCTGCTGGTTTTAATGGGATTCAAACTCCGTTTGTGATCCGGAGTCGAATCCAATTGTGATTTCCTAAAATTCTAGGACTCTCTAGTTATAAATTAAGGAGTTTAGCCCCCCTGAATTGTAACTTGAAAACTTGTAATTGATTATTGAATCAATAAGATCTCTCCCCCTTGCCCCGAGAACGTAGGCAAATTATCAAACCTCGTTAAATATTGTGTTTATTTTTCTCTCTTATTTAATTGTTCTTGTCTTTTGGGTACTTTTCTGGTGTATCTCTCTCTATTGCTTAGGATTTTTTCATAGGTTTTTGTCCCGGCGCGCAACAAATGGTATCAGAGCATCTCAGGTTCATCGTGAGATCGTGTGTCGATCCAAGAGCATTGGTAGCTGTTTGGTAGAGATCGCGTGTCGATCTTGGAGCAGCGTTTGGAATATTTGTGGATCGTGTGTCGATCTTAGAACTGCGTTTGGATTGCTCAAGGAATCAAATTTGATGGAGTAGATCGTTTCTGAAACTCTCCTAGGGTTTCACTTTGAGATAAAGATTCTATCTTTATCTAGTTTTTTTTTTTTATCTAACTCTGTTTATTTTTCGCATTATTTTAAGGAATCTATTGAGAAGATGGTTGAAGATAGTACATCTATGATGAAAATCATGAATCCATATCCATTGAAGATTGATGTGGTGAAGTTTGATAGCAAGAATAACTTTGGGATGTAGAGATGTGAGGTGATAGATGCATTGACGACATCAAACCTCGAAGACACTTTATGGTTGGAGAAAAGCCCGAGACTACTTCTGAACAAGATTGGGACAAGATGAATCGAACAACCTGTAATCTGATAAAGTCTTGTTTGATATAAGATATCAAGTATCATGTGTTATATTAAACATCTATAAGGCAGCTGTGGAAGATCCTGGAGAAGAAATATCTAACAAAAAGCATCGAGTCGCATTTGCAATCGAAGAGGAGGCTTTATCGCTTCCAGTTGAAGAGAGGACTCTCCATTGATGAAAACATAAATAACTACTTCAAGCTTCTTATAGACTTAGTTAACATGGACGTGAAGATCAAAGTAGAGGATAAGGTGTTGATTCTACTGAATTCTCTTTCTGACGAAGAGTATGAGACCTTCACCCTAACTTTGATCAATGGTAAACAAACACTTAATTACAGTGATGCATCAACTGCTCTTGTAAATTATGAAGTAAGGAGGTAGGACAAGCTATCTTCTTCTGAGAGTAATGAGCAGAGGCATTGGCGATAAGAGGCAGGAGTTCTAATCGGAAGGGCAAAGGTGATCGTAGAAGATCAAAGTCTGCTACACTCTTTGGTTACACATAGTGTGTTGCAATTGAGTTTTAATTCTACATTATTTGTAATTAGATTCACTAGTACACCTATTCACCCCCCTCTAGGTGTATTTCAATTAGTATTAGAGCGTATGCTCCTGATATTAGGTTTAACCACCTAGGAGGGAGATGTTGGATTGCTAATCTAGTATTGCATTTGCACACATACAGTCTATACACTCATGGATCACCTTGCCCCTCCCATATTTGATATTTCTAACGTCGATATGTAGAAGTTTAGAATGAGTGCTTATTTAAAAACCTAAGGTTTGCATGTTTATCTTACCACTACCAAGAAAACTTATTTGAATATAAGAGTGGTCCTTTCCTAAAGTTATGCCATGATAAGGGCATAGAAAGGCACTTCACAGTTATTTTCCATTGATTTGCGAAAGAAAAAACTTACAAAAAGTGTCGAGGAGCGAAATTACAAGTAATTTGAAGAGGAAATTACACCTCTGAGATTTCTGAGAAAGTATGCCGGTAGGAATCTGATCAGCGAGCGATCACTTTATCCCTTTGACGATGCGATCGATCAGACTATCGAACTGCCTCCTGATAGGACTCCCTTCTCGCCTGGTTCGGGGAATCGGAGAACAGAGGATCGGTAGAGCCCTCTTGCTAGGAATTCTGCTTCTCGAGCCAATCTCCTCTCCATCCTTGCCTTTTTTCTCCTCTTTTTTCATGTGTGCCTCTGGTAGGCTATTTATAGGAGAAACATGGGTATAATCATCCTTAAAATCTAGAAACAGATTGAACCAATCCATTTTACATCCAGAAAGTAGCTTTGTCGTGAGGCTAGAAACAGCTTCTGCGAAGTTAGGAATAGCATGTAGTGCCAATCCCTTGATTCGCTCCGCTAAATGAGAGATACTCCCTTGATCCTCTCTAGTTAATTGAGAGATCTCCCCTGATCTTCTTACCTGATTGGGAGAGTCAAAAGATCATGGCAGGCAACTGTCAAATTTAATTTCAACCAATATGATCTCATCTAGAGATTTGATTTCATCTGTAGATTTGATTAGTCAAAATGACTATAAAGGACCCGCAGCGGAGTCGTTGAGTTGAGCTCATAGCGGAGCTGGGAGAAGCTTCTGACAAAGCTAGAAGAAAGCTCTCAGCAGAGCTAGATAAAACTTGTGGCGCAGCTACAAGTCAACCTTTTGCGCGGCTGCGTGGAGCTTCGAGCGAAGCTAACTTTCTGCGGAGTTAACTGCGCATTTCCGGGCGAAGCTGTAAGTTAGCTTGTAGCTAGGCTGTGAAGGAGCTTCCTGCGATGCTAAGCAACTTTGGTCTCTCATGCGAGACTTATCTTGTGGGCTCGTGCGAGACTATGTGTTGAGCTAACTTAGCGTCTTTGGACCTACTTGGGCCTTCTCACGGGCTTTTAGGGACGGTCTTTGGCTTACTGTCTGGTTCACTGGATCAGTAGAGTCCAAGTTGCTGATTCGTCTTTTTTAGATGGGTGAAGAATTGGTTGTCGGCTTGTCTGCCACTTGTCTTTTGTAGATGTCAACAAGTTAGATATTGTTCAGGCCAGTTAGGAATCTTGTCTTCTTAGAGTGTCAATAAGACCCCCTTCAAAGTTTTCGCGAGTCTGCAATAGAATGGTTCAGATTCTGAAATAATTTGAACTGCTTTGATTGATGGTATGTGAAATGCGAACGTCGCCATAGTAGTTGAGTTCAGCTTCGCTTCCAATCCTACTTTCAGATTGGAATAAGTTTGCCGAGGAATCCTGTAGATTCGCAATTCTAGGTAGCTTCGCGTTTTGGTAGCTTCACGTCTTGGTAGCTTCATTTTAAATCGGGGTTGGAAGGACGTTCCTTTCCGAGGCTAACTATTTTTTTTTTTACGAGTTACAAGAAGGATTACTCCCTTTTCTGAGGTTAGAATAACCTCTCTTGCATTTAATGAGGGAGATTATTCCCTTTTCCGAAGTTCAATTAACTTCATGTGTATTCACGAAGGGAAAGTATTCCCTTTTATGAGGCTAAGCATTTAAATGCTTTAACTTCGCCCGCGCTCCTAGGCAAGCGGCAGCGGCCTGGTCAGGTCATGAGGCCTATAAATAGGACACTTGTAGTCCTTTTCAGAGAAACATACTTTTCTCTTTCTGAAAAGTTTGTTTATGACATCTCTTCGTTGCCCAGGAAAGGAGATTCAGATCTCTGAAATAGTGGGGACGCCTGTAATATCCCGAATCTAATAATACTGTATTTTTATTTTTCTACAAGTATTTATTTTATTTTACTAGTTATTTTAGTATTATTTGCTTACTTGATTTATTATCATTATTAGTCTTAATATTATGAATGACTTGTAAACTCTTATTGCTTATATTTAATTATTTTGAATTATTATTAATGGATAGCATTATTATTTTCATTCCAAACCCAATAAGTCTAACCCATTCTCCTTTTCATTTCATTTTATTTTCCTTTCATGCTAAGCCCACCTGAGCTAAACCCACTTCTTATTTTCATTCTTTTTCCCCTTTCTCTATTTTTGTCTAAGCCCATAAGCCCACTATTTATTTTTCTCATTCATCATATTATTTATTTCTTTTAATTAAAGCCCAAAACCCATTAGCATGAGATTCTTAACCATTAACCCAAAACTCAATTCTAATCCTAACCCTAATCTTATTTTCAAAATCATGATCTTAATAAATCCTAATCCAAATCCAAATCTAGAATCTAATTTAAATATTTAATTCCAATCCAAATTTTCATCCTAATCCTATCTTACTAAATTAAGCAATCTAGCCTAAATAGAGTTCAGGTTCAAAGAACCTAAACATTTCTTTCTCTTCTTCCTCAATAGAAACCCTAATCCAACTCTCCCCACTTTCATCTTTCTCTTCTCCTCCAAACTCTTTTTCTCTTCTACCTCTAAAAGAAAATCATGACCCAACTCTTCACATCTTCTTCCTTCTTTTCTCCTCATGAACAAAGATCTTGAAGTGCAAATTGAGGAGCATACTAGGGGATCAAAGATCAAGTAAGTAATATTTATTTTTATCAAAATTTATTTGATATAAATTTGTTTATTAAAAATTATGTCCTACTATAATCTCCACGAATATTTTTATTCATCAAAAAACTTAGTCTAAAAATCTAACTAAAGTACATGTGAAGATCAAATAATTTATATTTACATACTTTTAAAGTTTTATAAAGGATTTAAAAGAAAATTAAATAAAGAAAAAAAAACAAAACAAAAAAAAAAAGAAGAGGAAGACGCACTGCTCTCGGCTTGGCCGAGAGCAGGCGTGCACAGCAGGGGCACAGCCCTGCTGTGCAAGGCCCAGCCCTAGCCCGGGCCTGGTAGGCCGGGTCGGCCTACGATTTAAAAAAAAAAAAAAAAAAAAAGAAAGAAAATGAAAGCTGGTCAGGCCCAGGTCCGGCCTGGTCCACCTGGGCTCGGCTGGGCCACTGCCAGGGCCCAAAGGCCCTGTTATATTAAAAAAAAAAGAGAGAGAGAAAACGAATCTGGACCAGGCCTGGGTCCGGCCTGGTCCAGCTTGGACTGGGCTGGACTGTAGCATTAAAAGAAAAAGGGAAAAGAAAACAAAGAAAGAAGGAGATAAAAGGGAGAGATTTGTATTAAAATAATTAGTAAAAATATCAAAATAAAATAGAGAAAAATGTAAATAATATTCTACAACACTTCTCCTTTCTAAGATAAAAATCTTAATCTAATACCAATATAAATTAATTCGAATCAACCACTTTAAAGCCATTTTCCTTAATTGTAAATTCAAACTCGTTAAGTATTTTAATGATTAAGCCTATTAAAAATCTAACAAAAATTAAAAATTGGTTTAAATTAAACCTACTAAATTCTCTAAACCTAAAGAATCATATTTCTAACCCCTAAACTAATTAATCAAGATTAAATCCCTTATAACTCCCAAATAAAATATCTTTTTAAAAAATCTAACAATTCCTATTGAATAATTCATGTAGATCTATCAAGGCCTTGTAATCTCAGTGCTTCGGACTTGGGATGGATCTCAGGTGAGTGTTACTTCTTTATTTTGTAAGTGTCTTATTTCTCTGGTTAGTGAGTGTTTCTCTCTCCTTCTCTCTTTATTCATTAAGTGATTATAGATATGTGGTGCTTGTGATATGATTGATGTGTTACATGTTTATGTGTGGAGATCACCGAGCATGAAGAGGGACGATCATCTTCCGTTTATTTTACATGTTGGATGCATAGGAATATGATATGCATGATTCTTGATACATGTTAGAACCCCCATGTTTGTCCTATGAATATCTAGATGATTATTGTAGACATATCAGGATGTAGCATGAGAGTAATTGAGAGGATGGGGAGATTGAGTATATTGTGCAGGTTTTATTCAGTATTAGGTTGCAGGGTAGGTTAGTCGACTTGCCATCCTACCTAGTCAACTAATACCCCTTTATAGTCGACTTACTCTACCTTGTTAGTCGACTATACCTTCCTCTAGTCGACTACTCATCTTTCCTAGTCGACTAGTGTCTGTCTGAATGTTATGTATAGACATCTGATGGATTGTAGACTTCACCCATGGGTTATGTAATGCTTATTGATGGATGACTATGATCTCGAGGGATAGATATTGGTGGTAATGACTTGACTTATCTTGATAGAATTTATATGCATGATATGTATTGCCGAGTGTTGGGACATAATGTTTGATCATTATAGGAGTGGTGATTGTGAAGACTTGAGAAACAGATTAGATTGTTAGAGCGAGAGAGCTGTGTCAGACTATGGATATATATATTGGAACGACAATTATGTATCAGATTACTTGATGTGTATTGATACTTGACGATCATGTGACCATTGGACAATATGAATTGGTTGTAATGACTTTGGATTGATCTGGGACTTATGATACTTACATTGAATGATGATCAGTTATTGAATATGACTTTATTAGTTAAGTTGTGCTAGAAAATGATGATGAGTTAGAAGTTATCCAGAATCTATATTCCGTTTATTGGAGCCTGACTTGCTTTGAGATGAGATTGACGTGGTTGACAGTTGGGATCTATTAGATGACATGTTATTAATGATGGGTACCAAGATGTAGATATTCTAGATTACATGTTGTTGAGGATGTTGTACTTCAGAGTGTTCAGATAGCAGTCATTACTTTATCAGTGGGTGAGATCATTTACTGATGACTTAGACGATGGATATGAGTTGATTCCATGCTTTGTTGGATTATTCTATTCTTAACAGTAGGTTATTACTCACCTTGTATATATTGATCTATCTGAGAAACCTGACTGATATTATTTGGTATCTACCTGATAACTATCTTGTTCATGTTACTAAAATTTGCTGGGAAAATATTATTACACGGTAACAACACCCGCATGTTCACTTGTTACATATATTCCTGTTATACCGGTATCCTGTTACTTGACATGTTATACTCCTGTTATACCGGTATCCTGTTACTTGACATGTTATACTCCTGTTATACCGGTACCCTGACTTTCACATGTTGATATTGTTACCGTGACACCACTGAGTCATCCCAGAGATTTAAGTAACATGTATACTAAATAATCTTGATAAACTAAAACATGATAACAAACAACTTGCACTGGGATTGGGGAGATTGATGGAGGAGACAACGTCCGTATTTTGGGTGGACCTAGGATATAGGTTGCGCAGCCGAAAGAGGGTTCCACTGCAGGGTTCCCGTGGGGTGACTGGCACCCGTCATGTTTCCTGTTATACATGTTATACATGTACCTGTTCCTGTTACATGTTCCTGACTACCTTGCGGTAGGTCCTGGTTCAGCGCCAGGAGTCTGGGCCGTGGTCCCGCGTATGCACGGGACCCACCTAAAGTATGGACAATGTCTCCAACCGATCAGTTTCAATAACTTAAGGGCATCGATGGCATGTGTGGTAGGCGTAGTATGGGATGCGTCTATTATATGTGACAATTGGTGTTCGCTGACATAATTAATAATAAACTGTTGATGTGTTGTGACTGACTGTAATCACCTGGTTGTATATTTATATATATATCTATGATAGACACTTGATTATAACCAGGACCAGATTATATACTAGATTAGTGATATTGCTAGGATATACAACTAGACATCCGTTGTTTGCTACAGTTGCTTTACTTGTCTCGTACCTGTACTATTATTCTTGCTATCTTTATTCGTGTTGCTATCATGTATATTATTGCATTGTTATTCAGTTGCTTATGTAACATGTTATTTGATTATCTTATATCTGCAGTTGTCCTTATTATTATTTATGCACATTGTTTCTTCTGCACGAGCTCTTTCCCCTTTTACACACACTCACCATGGTCGCGTTCTGACGACCCTGGATTTGCACGTCCAGCTATTGGATGATTGTTCTAATGTGCAGGTGTTCGATGAGACGGTACGCCCTGCGAGGAGCTTGGGTCCTCTCCTCTTGATCCTGGTATACTTGCATTTCATTCTTGTTGTTATTCTTTGATTCCTGTATATCACCTTTGACTTCTATTCAGCTATCATTTTCTTCCCGTTATTCATTGCTATCATGTGTAGTCTTATATGTATTACTGCAGTGTTCATTGATCATTATGCTTCCGATTTATAGCTTGTTCAGGTTACAATTGAGGCTTAGCGCGTATACGAGGGGTATTTTACCTCGCGTATATGCGTCGCCATAACGTCTCCGTATCTTTAAGATCGGGGCGTTACAGATTGGTATCAGAGCCCAGGTTCGACATAAAGGAGAACCTAGTTCCTACCTGTAACCTGAGACAGTTATGTTGACACTGCAATATACATATACTATTCACGTGATAATATTGACCCCATTTGGAAATTGATCGTCCTCCCTTTGGAATTCCGTTCTTAATCTGTTGATATTCATGATTCCAACACTTCAATTAGAGTGATTTGGATGTCCATCTTGATTTCGTCCTTCTTTCCTATTCATTTCTCCTGATTCTATCTCTTGAGATCGATTACTCCATGTTGAAGATGGTACCAGAGATCAGAGCGCGCAGCGAAATCGTGGTGCCCCAACGAGACGACGTGGAAGCCTGTTTATGTTTCCTCTTGATTGTTGATTCTTTTATCATTCCCTGTTTGAAACTTGTTTGTTTCTTCTTGACCTTGATTCTTTTACCATTCCTCGCCTTATTGAAATTTCGAGGACGAAATTTTTATTAAGGTGGGTAGAATGTAATATCCCGAATCTAATAATACTGTATTTTTATTTTTCTACAAGTATTTATTTTATTTTACTAGTTATTTTAGTATTATTTGCTTACTTGATTTATTATCATTATTAGTCTTAATATTATGAATGACTTGTAAACTCTTATTGCTTATATTTAATTATTTTGAATTATTATTAATGGATAGTATTATTATTTTCATTCCAAACCCAATAAGTCTAACCCATTCTCCTTTTCATTTCATTTTATTTTCCTTTCATGCTAAGCCCACCTGAGCTAAGCCCACTTCTTATTTTCATTCTTTTTCCCCTTTCTCTATTTTTGTCTAAGCCCATAAGCCCACTATTTATTTTTCTCATTCATCATATTATTTATTTCTTTTAATTAAAGCCCAAAACCCATTAGCATGAGATTCTTAACCATTAACCCAAAACTCAATTCTAATCCTAACCCTAATCTTATTTTCAAAATCATGATCTTAATAAATCCTAATCCAAATCCAAATCTAGAATCTAATTTAAATATTTAATTCCAATCCAAATTTCCATCCTAATCCTATCTTACTAAATTAAGCAATCTAGCCTAAATAGAGTCCAGGTTCAAAGAACCTAAACATTTCTTTCTCTTCTTCCTCAATAGAAACCCTAATCCAACTCTCCCCACTTTCACTTTCTCTTCTCCTCCAAACTCTTTTTCTCTTCTACCTCTAAAAGAAAATCATGACCCAACTCTTCACATCTTCTTCCTTCTTTTCTCCTCATGAACAAAGATCTTGAAGTGCAAATTGAGGAGCATACTAGGGGATCAAAGATCAAGTAAGTAATTTATTTTTATCAAAATTTATTTGATATAAATTTGTTTATTAAAAATTATGTCCTACTATAATCTCCACGAATATTTTTATTCATCAAAAAACTTAGTCTAAAAATCTAACTAAAGTACATGTGAAGATCAAATAATTTATATTTACATACTTTTAAAGTTTTATAAAGGATTTAAAAGAAAATTAAATAAAGAAAAAAAAACAAAACCAAAAAAAAAAAAAAAGAAGAGGAAGACGCACTGCTCTCGGCTTGGCCGAGAGCAGGCGTGCACAGCAGGGGCACAGCCTGCTGTGCAAGGCCCAGCCCTAGCCCGGGCCTGGTAGGCCGGGTCGGGCCTACGATTTAAAAAAAAAAAAAAAAAAGAAAATGAAAGCTGGTCAGGCCCAGGTCCGGCCTGGTCCACCTGGGCTCGGCCTGGGCCACTGCCAGGGCCCAAAGGCCCTGTTATATTAAAAAAAAAAAAGAGAGAGAGAAAACGAATCTGGACCAGGCTGGGTCCGGCCTGGTCCAGCTTGGACTGGGCTGGACTGTAGCATTAAAAGAAAAAGGGAAAAGAAAACAAAGAAAGAAGGAGATAAAAGAGAGAGATTTGTATTAAAATAATTAGTAAAAATATCAAAATAAAATAGAGAAAAATGTAAATAATATTCTACAACACTTCTCCTTTCTAAGATAAAAATCTTAATCTAATACCAATATAAATTAATTCGAATCAACCACTTTAAAGCCATTTTCCTTAATTGTAAATTCAAACTCGTTAAGTATTTTAATGATTAAGCCTATTAAAATCTAACAAAAATTAAAAATTGGTTTAAATTAAACCTACTAAATTCTCTAAACCTAAAGAATCATATTTCTAACCCCTAAACTAATTAATCAAGATTAAATCCCTTATAACTCCCAAATAAAATATCTTTTTAAAAATCTAACAATTCCTATTGAATAATTCATGTAGATCTATCAAGGCCTTGTAATCTCAGTGCTTCGGACTTGGGATGGATCTCAGGTGAGTGTTACTTCTTTATTTTGTAAGTGTCTTATTTCTCTGGTTAGTGAGTGTTTCTCTCTCCTTCTCTCTTTATTCATTAAGTGATTATAGATATGTGGTGCTTGTGATATGATTTGATGTGTTACATGTTTATGTGTGGAGATCACCGAGCATGAAGAGGGACGATCATCTTCCGTTTATTTTACATGTTGGATGCATAGGAATATGATATGCATGATTCTTGATACATGTTAGAACCCCCATGTTTGTCCTATGAATATCTAGATGATTATTGTAGACATATCAGGATGTAGCATGAGAGTAATTGAGAGGATGGGAGATTGAGTATATTGTGCAGGTTTTATTCAGTATTAGGTTGCAGGGTAGGTTAGTCGACTTGCCATCCTACCTAGTCAACTAATACCCCTTTATAGTCGACTTACTCTACCTTGTTAGTCGACTATACCTTCCTCTAGTCGACTACTCATCTTTCCTAGTCGACTAGTGTCTGTCTGAATGTTATGTATAGACATCTGATGGATTGTAGACTTCACCCATGGGTTATGTAATGCTTATTGATGGATGACTATGATCTCGAGGGATAGATATTGGTGGTAATGACTTGACTTATCTTGATAGAATTTATATGCATGATATGTATTGCCGAGTGTTGGGACATAATGTTTGATCATTATAGGAGTGGTGATTGTGAAGACTTGAGAAACAGATTAGATTGTTAGAGTGAGAGAGCTGTGTCAGACTATGGATATATATATTGGAACGACAATTATGTATCAGATTACTTGATGTGTATTGATACTGACGATCATGTGACCATTGGACAATATGAATTGGTTGTAATGACTTTGGATTGATCTGGGACTTATGATACTTACATTGAATGATGATCAGTTATTGAATATGACTTTATTAGTTAAGTTGTGCTAGAAAATGATGATGAGTTAGAAGTTATCCAGAATCTATATTCCGTTTATTGGAGCCTGACTTGCTTTGAGATGAGATTGACGTGGTTGACAGTTGGGATCTATTAGATGACATGTTATTAATGATGGGTACCAAGATGTAGATATTCTAGATTACATGTTGTTAAGGATGTTGTACTTCAGAGTGTTCAGATAGCGGTCATTACTTTATCAGTGGGTGAGATCATTTACTGATGACTTAGACGATGGATATGGGTTGATTCCATGCTTTGTTGGATTATTCTATTCTTAACAGTAGGTTATTACTCACCTTGTATATATTGATCTATCTGAGAAACCTGACTGATATTATTTGGTATCTACCTGATAACTATCTTGTTCATGTTACTAAAATTTGCTGGGAAAATATTATTACACGGTAACAACACCCGCATGTTCACTTGTTACATATATTCCTGTTATACCGGTATCCTGTTACTTGACATGTTATACTCCTGTTATACCGGTACCCTGACTTTCACATGTTGATATTGTTACCGTGACACCACTGAGTCATCCCAGAGATTTAAGTAACATGTATACTAACTAATCTTGATAAACTAAAACATGATAACAAACAACTTGCACTGGGATTGGGGAGATTGATGGAGGAGACAACGTCCGTATTTTGGGTGGACCTAGGATATAGGTTGCGCAGCCGAAAGAGGGTTCCACTGCAGGGTTCCCGTGGGGTGACTGGCACCCCGTCATGTTTCCTGTTATACATGTTATACATGTACCTGTTCCTGTTTACATGTTCCTGACTACCTTGCGGTAGGTCCTGGTTCAGCGCCAGGAGTCTGGGCCGTGGTCCCGGGTATGCACGGGACCCACCTAAAGCATGGACAATGTCTCCAACCGATCAGTTTCAATAACTTAAGGGCATCGATTGGCATGTGTGGTAGGCGTAGTATGGGATGCGTCTATTATATGTGACAATTGGTGTTCGCTGACATAATTAATAATAAACTGTTGATGTGTTGTGACTGACTGTAATCACCTGGTTGTATATTTATATATATATATCTATGATAGACACTTGATTATAACCAGGACCAGATTATATACTAGATTAGTGATATTGCTAGGATATACAACTAGACATCCGTTGTTTGCTACAGTTGCTTTACTTGTCTCGTACCTGTACTATTATTCTTGCTATCTTTATTCGTGTTGCTATCATGTATATTATTGCATTGTTATT
Organism: Agave tequilana; assembly: GCA_038442645.1. Classification (NCBI taxonomy): domain Eukaryota; kingdom Viridiplantae; phylum Streptophyta; class Magnoliopsida; order Asparagales; family Asparagaceae; genus Agave; species Agave tequilana. The sequence continues at coordinate 41,464 of JAVJIF010028750.1, read as the reverse complement.
CAGTTGCTTATGTAACATGTTATTTGATTATCTTATATCTGCAGTTGTCCTTATTATTATTTATGCACATTGTTTCTTCTGCACGAGCTCTTTCCCCTTTTACACACACTCACCATGGTCGCGTTCTGACGACCCTGGATTTGCACGTCCAGCTATTGGACGATTGTTCTAATGTGCAGGTGTTCGATGAGACGGTACGCCCTGCGAGGAGCTTGGGTCCTCTCCTCTTGATCCTGGTATACTTGCATTTCATTCTTGTTGTTATTCTTTGATTCCTGTATATCACCTTTGACTTCTATTCAGCTATCATTTTCTTCCCGTTATTCATTGCTATCATGTGTAGTCTTATATGTATTACTGCAGTGTTCATTGATCATTATGCTTCCGATTTATAGCTTGTTCAGGTTACAATTGAGGCTTAGCGCGTATACGAGGGGTATTTTACCTCGCGTATATGCGTCGCCATAACGTCTCCGTATCTTTAAGATCGGGGCGTTACAACGCCCACTCCAATCGTTAACCGGCCAAGAGCTGGTGAGTCTTGGTCATTCAGAGACTTTTAGGGAGTTTATCTCTCTTAATTTTCTTAGCTTTACCAACTATCTTAGGGATTAAATTCCCTTGTCTTCGCATTTGGCTGACTTTCAGAAAAGGGTTTCAGCCCTATTTTCCAGCTTCTTGGCGAAACTATCATTCTCGCTCGATCAGGCGAAAGATCTTTTCATGCAGAGTTCCTGCCTTGATCTGTTAAACCCGCCTATTAAATCTGTCAAATAGGCAAGGCTTGGACTTGGCCTCTTCAAGGTTGAGCCAGTCTTGCCATATAGGTGGGGTCAAGATTGCGTCCCTCTGGGCCAGTCTGGCCTAGCCATATAGGCGAGGCTAGGACTTGATCCTTTTTTAAGGCTTTTCCAGCCAACTGCCTTGGGCGGGGCTAACACTTGGCTTATGCTGAGCTAGTCTGTCATTACTGTTCAAGCAAGGCTATCCCCTGCTTAGCTGAAATCCATCTTTAAGGCACAAACTGGATCGGATATGAATTACTTCGCTCAAAGATTTTTAACTTAGAATTCCATATTTCCCTTTACATTTTCTTTTCTTTTGATTTAATGCTAACTTGCTTCCAGTTTGCATTGCGGCGAACTGTGCTCGCCAGTCTTTCGTCGTGATGAAAGAGACAAAAAATTTTCCCCTTGATCTTAAAGTTTTGCTCATAAGCAAGAGGAACATATTGGACCAGCTGATGTGCGTTCCAAGAAGGGTTGGCAGTTGCTTATCCGAGATGATCCACTTCGGGAAGGGGCTAGTAGTCGCTTAACCGAGATGATCTACTTTGAGAAGGCGGATGTCACCAGTAAGGTCTCGGATCCTTCCTTTGCCAATTTTGATTACAGAAGATCCAACTTCCTGGTGGCAACCAATCCTTTACCAATTTTCATCAAAGAAGATCCAGCCACAATCTCTTGCCAATTTTCATCAAAGAAGATCCAGCTTCTTGATTGTTATTCATTTTTGCATATTTTATCACATCCATACCATGCATATTGTAAATAAAAATGTGATTTTTAATCTTTTTCTCTCTATTTTGCAGGTCCATATTCTAATAGAGAAAAGGCCCAAAATCCCTTTAATTATCAAGAATTAAAGGAAAATAAATCAAAGCCCAAAAGAAAGCCCAAAGGTTGAGGCCAGGATCAGGAGATATCCACGCGCCAGCTCAGACTTCCAGAAGGTCCACGTGGCTAACAACCTACGAGAAAATCGCAACAGAAATCTCGGCCTCAACGGCCAAGATTCTGCCGCATATCCACGGCAACTGCCGCGATTCTGCGGCAGTTACAAGGCCGTTGAGCCCGAGATTCTCTCCAACAACCTGGGTTCTAGAGGCTTCTCTCTGAGGCTATAAATACACCACCAGGGCCTTCGTAAAAATGGAGGAGAGAGGAGAGATTAGAGGATAGAGCTTATATTTTGTAGGTTTTTCTCTAGGATTTTTAGTGCTCTAGGTCTTCTTCTTCCTCCCTAGAAATTCTGCAAGAGAGAGATTGTGAGAGAGAGAGCTTGTGTAAATCAAGGTGTGACAACTTGTGAAGCAAGGTTTAATCCAATCTCCTTTCTCTACTTGAGCATTTTCTAGTACTTTACTTGCATTCTTTCATTCAAGCTTTACTTTCATTGCACTCGTATTCATGAATTGCTTTTCTTTTCTTGTAATGGCTAGTAGCTAATTTCTTCTAACATGACTAGCTAACAACTAATCTTGCTTAACTTCTAACTCTTGGGTGAATGCAAATTCTTCATCTTGCAATTGTTGAGTCTTCTTCATTCCCGATGGGTTACTTTCATGCTTGGCAATTTCTTGTTGTAATTCTCCATATGATTCATGTATGCCTCATTTAGAGCCTTGTCTTTAGAACAAGTGCCTTGATGGAACATGGAGATGGATTACCAACCATATGCTATTTGTTGTACAACTTCTTTACTTCAATTAATGAATGTTGTATCTTCTTCCTTAGCATCCCTTGAGTGGCAACTCTTTTGATTCCACTATTGAAAGTCTATCTTGAAGGCCTATGACATCAATGAGGCTACAAGACAATTCCAAGAAGATCACCCGTCAATCAAGTGGGAAAGTAATTAGACCAACACGCAAGACAAACATATGCCGATGAATCAACATGAGGCAAGCATCACCCTAACGGAGATTAGTAAGTTAGCAAATTAGTAAGGTTAGCTAGTCATGGTTTTCTCCATCTTAAAGTTTTCTACAAGTTTTCATTCTTTTAGTTTCTTTTCTAAGCCAATCTTGTTTTCAAATTCTTTTCGTTTTATTTCCATCATGCACAAATCCACAAATTCTTTTACTTCTTTTTCCAATTCTTTTACATTCTTTTAAAAACAAAGAAGAACCTTCGTTTTCTATCTTCACTTCGAACCGTAACGCTTCCATCGCAAGCTCTCCCTGAGAATCGACTCGTATAGCCTATGCTACTACGGAGATTTGGAAAGGATACATTAAACGTTGAATACATTGTGGAGTAATCAAGCACCTAAGATTGACTCTAAACCTTCTCTCTTTTGTTGAATATTTGTGCAATATATCCGCACTATCCTTTTCCTAATCAAATTTTTGGCGCCGTTGCCGGGGAGAGCAACGGTTTTTGATTTCAAGTGAAGAACTAAACGAATTTTCTTCTCTGTTGCAGGTTACAGGTGAAGAAATAGGAAAATTTGCATTGCAGTGACATATAAGTGGCTCTGGGCCTCTGCTCTTGAAAGCAGAGACCAGTTGCCCTCTGAATTGCCGCGATTCCACGGCCAAAGCCGCGGATCCGCGGCAAGGAGAAGTGAACTACTGACCAAATTTCTGCAGGGTTGCTTGCTCTGCAAAATACAGCTGCTGCAATACTTAAATTCTTGTATGCTTCATCTTATATCTGCTAATAATCAACAGTAAAAAAAATTGGTTGCAAAGTTAAAAATTGATTAGACATTTGCATTTCTAGGCACGTGTCTTTTCAATTCTTTTATTTTACTGTTGAAGAGTGCTGGAGCAAGGTACGTGTGCATTGCATATTGATTAGGACTCACTCCTTGTTTGATTTTTATAGCTTTGAGTGAACCTTGTTTGTTTATAACTGTACACTTGCACCAAACTGATTTTTAGGGCATCACCCATAAATAAGATAAGGTGGGGGATTTCATCACCCTTTCCTTAGCCCGAAAATCATTTTCCAAGCACTCACAATCCCAAGCTTGTAATAAAATTTGATAGACGTTGGCCCTAGGGACATCCGGACTCACTTAGGAGATTATCCTAAGGGGGAAAAGTGTTGGAAATTGACTTTTGTAAAATCAGTGTCTAGGAAAGGGATTAAGGGCCGAAAGCCTGAAGGTTGGTGGTTACTTAATTAAGGAACGTCTTTGACGGAAAACCTCCCAACAACCTTGCCCTGACCTGGCTGATTAGCTTGTGGTCAAAGTCTACACTAAATCTCCCGTGGACAGTCTAATCAGTTAGGAGTCGTCTAGGTCCAGGAATCCTAGATAGCTTGGATTGATTTTTCTTTTATTGTTTGTTATTTTCATTTTTCTTTTTCGCTGATGTGATCGGTGCACGTTGTTTGTGACTGTATATGCAAGAGTGGTTCCGTGATCCAAATTCTGCAAGACTTGTTAGAATTTCTACACTTGCACTCACACAACCACTTGACACAATGGAAAACAACGTTCACTTCAAGATCGATTCTATCCGATTCGCACCTCCCTGCCATCATGCATTCTTCTCCCTGAACCCAATGGAAATCACTTCGAGCTGAAATCGCAATTCATTAATACACTTCCCCGATTTCATGGTCTAGAGTCTGAGGACGCGTATTTCTTCATTCGAGAGTTTGAAGAAGTATGTTTAATGATGAGAATTTCCCAACTGACCGAGGATGCTGTTAGGTTAAGGTTCATACCGTTTGCACTTAAGAACATTGCTAAGAAATGGCTTTACAATCTTCCCGTCAGTTCAATATCTTCATGGGATGATTTTGTAAAAGTCTTTCTTAAGAAATTCTATCCCATCCACAAAACAGCCCTCATGCGAAAGAATATCATGCAATTCAAGCAGGAATCACACGAACCTTTCTGGAAATATTTTGAGCGTTTCAAAGACCTTCTAGCCCTATGTCTTCATCACGGCATAGAGAAATGGCATCAATGCCAGATTATCTATGACGGTCTAGATTACCAAACGAAAACCCTCCTTGAATCCATGTGCCAAGGGGAATTTTTGAAGAAAGATGAGCACCAGGGGTGGGATCTCTTTGAAGCCCTAGCTGAGAAAACCATTCAGTGGGAGTCATGTCCAGATAAACCCACTCCTACTACTTCCAGAACCGGGATGCACTCGATAGAATCCTCCATAGCAGCTGAATCAAAAATCACACAATTAATGAAGAGGATAGAACTGCTTGAGTCAAGGGAAAATTCTGTTGTCAATCAGGTCAACCCAACACCTGTGGTCAAACCGGGTTGTACCAACTGTCATGATCTCAACCATATCTTTGAGGAGTGTCCCTTATATCAGTCTCAGTCTTATCAGGAGAACACGAATGCAGCTTTTACCAGACACCCTCACAACCCATACTCCAGCACATATAATCCGGGATGGAGAAACCATCCAAATTTTTTGTGGAGTCAGTCTGGTCCTGAGCAACATAGGCCACCATTTTCACATCCTTATAATGCTCAGTCTCAACCACCCAGTTTCAATCGAAATTCACCGACTGTTCATCATTATCAAAGTCCACCACAATCACAATCTTTTCAGAACCCACCACACTACCAAACACATTTCCAGTCTCCATATCTTCAACATCCACCCCAGAATGATTCAGAAATATCAGAGTTGAGGAAAATGTTAGAAACCTTTACAAAGAACTATCAAGAGGATATGAATAAAGTTCAGGTCCAAATTGGGCAATTGGCTAATTCTGTAAATGAGAGACAAAAAGGTATACTTCCAAGCCAGCAATTGCCAAATCCCAAACATCACTTCCCTTTGCATGAAGTGGAAGACACGGGCCCAAGTCATTGTCATGCTATTCATACCCTGAGATCTGAAAAACAGATAGACAATAAGGTTTCTAGTCAATCATCTCATCCAGTACCAAAGCCAACACCTCCTGTCCCAATGCAACCAGTTTCTGACAAACCATCTTCTAGTACAGAGCCATCCACTTCAAAAGCCAAGGGTAAAGAAAAAGTAGATGAGCAACCTTATAAGCCTAGTGTACCATTTCCAAATAGGCTTACAAATCACAAGTCAAATGCTCACATGGAGAAGATAAAAGAAATGTTCAACAAGGTCCAAATCAATGTCCCTCTTCTTGATGCCATACAACAAGTGCCATCATATGCTAAATTCTTGAAGGAAATGTGCACTAAGAAGAGGAAAACACAAGTCCCTAAGAAAGTCTTCCTAGCATCAACCATCAGCGAGTTGCTCACTGGTCCAACTCCTGTAAAATACAAAGACCCAGGGAGCCCCACCATTTCATGCATCATAGGACAGACTACCATCAATAGGGCACTACTTGATTTGGGGGCCAGCATCAATCTCTTACCTTTGTCTGTGTACCAACAATTAGGGTTAGGCGATCTTCTCCCGACCCAAATGACCATACAATTGGCTGATCGTTCTGTCAAGAGACCCAAGGGGGAAATTCACGATGTCCTTGTCAAAGTTGGGGAATTCATTTATCCTGTTGATTTTGTAGTCCTTGAGACACAACCTGTGTCTAATTCCAATCAAAGGGCTCAAATTCCTATCATTTTGGGACGACCATTCCTGGCTACTGCAAATGCCATCATCAATTGCCGGAATGGATCAATGAGGTTAACCTTTGGTAACATGACTCATGAACTGAATGTCTTCCACACACAGCCTCATAAAACAAAAGATCAAACATTTGAGGTCAGCTTTATTAGAGACAATTGTGAGGAAAAAGGGAAAGATGAGTCACAAGTTTGTGATTCTCTTGAAGTGAAAAATCCTGTTATCCGAGTACCCTTTCCAAAGGGGAAAGTTGATTTGGATATTTTCACTTTCAATGAATCCCAAGAGGATAAAATTCAAGAACCTCCAATTGACATATCGTTTGAAGACCTCTTCGCTGATGAGATCATGTGTCTAGATGAGTCAACTCGGGGTCGGTTAACTGATTGTACAATTCTGATGGGAAATGTTAACCTGAGTTTTGAAGAGTTGTATGGAGAGGAGCTGGAATTCCTTAACATTGGAAGTAATGAGATTCAAAGTGAAAGTGGTGACAAGGAATTTTTTAGTGAACAATGTGGTAGAAGGAGGATGAATGACAATAAACAATTGAATCTGGAAACACCTAGGGTTAAGAAAATAATTCAATACGTTTCCCAACTGAGCCCGCGCAAACAAACACACTGGAACGATGGGAAACGGGCCAGAGGAAAACGACCAAAGAAAAGCCTAGGTAATGGTCACACTTGTATATATTCCTTGTAAATAATTTTTTGCACTTTTTTGTAAATAAAAAAAATAAAAAAAAAACCTTTACCTATTTCATGCATCATTTTTATCTTGCATACATGGGGACAATGCATGAGATAGGTATGGGGGGGTAGATTCTAACCTAGGATTTTTCATTTTCTTTTTAGGCTTTTTATTTTTATTTTTAGGATTTTCATTTTCTTTTTAGGTTTTTATCTTTCTTAGTAGATTTTCTATTTTCTTTTAGATTTTACTTTTTCTTTTAGAAAAATAAAAAAAAAGAGAATAAAATTAAAAAAAAAAGGAAATTCTTGATCCATGTTTAAAGAATCAAGCTTGAATTTAGGGATTAAGGAAGCTCTTAACTAAGATTTCTAATTATAAGTCGAAAAGAGGAGTTTTGTCAGATTTTTAGGTTAAGTAATAAAGGATAAGAAAAATTACTAGATTTTAATTCTTTCTTTAGGATATATACATTAAACATATTGAAGGATTAATCAAAGACTTTGTGACTTTATTTACATATATATATAATAAAAAAAATAGAAAAAGAAAAAAAAATAATAAAAATAAATATGTATATAAATAAATAATAATTACTTAGCCACTAATTAAGCTGGTTAGTCGTGCCTCAAGAAGCATTGCTAATCACGCCTAAAGGTGGTTAAGTCCTTAAATTCCTTCGTGGCCTAGTTTACTCGAGTCATCGAACCCTAGGGATGTTTTCTCATCTGGTGCCCTAAGACCGTCTGGTTTGGGAGTCATCGGTAAGAGGCTCGTTACAAGGGTAAATTAGAAAGCCTAAGGATGCTAAGGAAATATAAATAAATAAATATTGTGTATATAAAAAAAAAATATGTTATATATATTAGTAAATAAATGAACTTAGTCTAAGAAAGATCCTTCATACTTATAGATGTATATATCTTAGGATTGATGCAAAATCCGATTTTTGATCTTTTCCCTAAAAACTTAACCTAAGATGAAAACAAAACTCCAAATAGACGCTTATAAGAGGAATGACAAGTTTAGGGTAACCTGAAACCTATAACTTAAGTGAGAATCTTTAAAACATGGATCAAAATTTTCACTAACCCTTTTATTTTTCTTTATGGATTTTGTGGGTGCAATCCGCTGAAAACCCTCAGGAGACAACACTCCTCCTCTAGGGTAACCTAGAGGTTTAACGGCTTGTTACACGTGCTAAGTGCAATCGTGTCACCTACGAAAGTGGTGTAATAATCTAGTTAGGATTTTCTTTTTCTTTCTTTTTGCTCGAGGACGAGCAAAAGCTAGGTATGGGGGTGTGATTGTTATTCATTTTTGCATATTTTACCACATCCATACCATGCATATTGTAAATAAAAATGTGATTTTTTAATCTTTTTCTCTCTATTTTTGCAGGTCCATATTCTAATAGAGAAAAGGCCCAAAATCCCTTTGATTATCAAAAATTAAAGGAAAATAAATCAAAGCCCAAAAGAAAGCCCAAAGGTTGAGGCCAGGATCAGAAGATATCCACGCGCCAGCTCAGACTTCCAGAAGGTCCACGTGGCTAACAACCTACGAGAAAATCGCAACAGAAATCTCGGCCTCAACGGCCAAGATTCTGCCGCATATCCACGGCAACTGCCGCGATTCTACGGCAGTTACAAGGCCGTTGAGCCCGAGATTCTCTCCAACAACCTGGGTTCTAGAGGCTTCTCTCTGAGGCTATAAATACACCACCAGGGCCTTCGCAAAAATGGAGGAGAGAGGAGAGATTAGAGGATAGAGCTTGTATTTTGTAGGTTTTTCTCTAGGATTTTTAGTGCTCTAGGTCTTCTTCTTCCTCCCTAGAAATTCTGCAAGAGAGAGATTGTGAGAGAGAGAGAGCTTGTGTAAATCAAGGTGTGACAACTTGTGAAGCAAGGTTTAATCCAATCTCCTTTCTCTACTTGAGCATTTTCTAGTATTTTGCTTGCATTCTTTCATTCAAGGTTTACTTTCATTGCACTCTTATTCATGAATTGCTTTTCTTTTCTTGTAATGGCTAGTAGCTAATTTCTTCTAACATGACTAGCTAACAACTAATCTTGCTTAACTTCTAACTCTTGGGTGAATGCAAATTCTTCATCTTGCAATTGTTGAGTCTTCTTCATCCCCGATGGGTTACTTTCATGCTTAGCAATTTCTTGTTGTAATTCTCCATATGATTCATGTATGCCTCATTTAGAGCCTTGTCTTTAGAACAAGTGCCTTGATGGAACATGGAGATGGATCACCAACAATATGCTATTTGTTGTACAACTTTTTTACTTCAATTAATGAATGTTGTATCTTCTTCCTTAGCATCCCTTGAGTGGCAACTCTTTTGATTCCACCATTGAAAGTCTATCTTGAAGGCCTATGACATCAATGAGGCTACAAGACAATTCCAAGAAGATCACCCGTTAATCAAGTGGGAAAGTAATTAGACCAACACGCAAGACAAACATATGCCGATGAATCAACATGAGGCAAGCATCACCCTAACGGAGATTAGTAAGTTAGCAAATTAGTAAGGTTAGCTAGTCATGATTTTCTCCATCTTAAAGTTTTCTACAAGTTTTCATTCTTTTAGTTTCTTTTCTAAGCCAATCTTGTTTTCAAATTCTTTTCGTTTTATTTCCATCATGCACAAATCCACAAATTCTTTTACTTCTTTTTCCAATTCTTTTACATTCTTTTAAAAACAAAGAAGAACCTTCATTTTCTATCTTCACTTCGAACCGTAACGCTTCCATCGCAAGCTCTCCCTGAGAATCGACTCGTATAGCCTATGCTACTACGGAGATTTGGAAAGGATACATTAAACGTTGAATACATTATGGAGTAATCAAGCACCTAAGGTTGACTCTAAACCTTCTCTCTTTTGTTGAATATTTGTGCAATATATCCACACTATCCTTTTCCTAATCACTTCTTGATGGCAAAATCTGCCATTAAGCGAAGGATTACGGCCTTGTGCAGGAGGAAGACCCTTCGTGTCCAGTTGGGATGGTTCATAACCCTGAAAGTAGATAGGATAATTTGTCCACCTTTGGAGCAATGATTCTATTATATGAAAGACAATTTTGATGTAGTATCAATGTATCTTCCCTTTTAAATCAATAAAAATGTTTATATATATATATATATATATATATATATATATATATATATATATATATATATATTACTTTGTTCTTCTCCTTTTCCTTTTGCGTTTTGAAAACACTTGGAATGGACTAGCTTAGGCAAGTCTTTTCCTTAGGAGGAAACAAAAGCTCTTAGCGAAGCTAAACTTCCAGCGAAACTGGAGACAGATTTTCAACTAAGTCAGGAACAAGTTTCTGGCGAAGCTAGCACGAAATTTTCACGAAGATAGAGAGGTGCTCTTAGCGAAGCTAAGGCACGTTTCTCAGCAAAGTTACTCAAGCGTCGCGCGAGGTCAACATTGAACTCACAGTGGAGTTAGCCCTTGGCGGGGCTGGCAGTCCGGCTTCTCGGGAAGGCGCTTAGGCGCCGTTTCAAATTAATTTGAAACGACCACCTACGCTCCTTTTGAGGAGGCAAAGTTAGGCAGTCTTACGCCTATAAAAGTCCGACTGGTGCTGAAAAAGAAAAAATTACTTCTCTTTGAATTTTCAAAGAAACAAATCTCTTTTTCCTCCTTCTTCTTCGTTGATATTTTAAGGACTTTTCAGTTCTTCCATGGCTCCCAAAAGACGAGCAGGCAAAGAGGCAGTGACCTCTGCGACGGAGGGGCCTTCTCCTCCTCCGGTCATTGAGTGCCCTATTGCGGGTAGGGATTTTTCCCTTTTACTCAGAGATTTTCATCTCTTTTCGAAGCCAATTTCTGGCTATTTCATGATGAATCTAGAATGATTCATTGTGATCCAGTAATCTCAAGGATTTCAACTCCCTTAATTTTCTTTGCAGAATTTTTAGGAGATTTAATTCCCCTTAATTTCTCAAATGAAAATTTAGGAACCGAACGGTTTCTTCTCCAAGCTTCTGTGCGAAGCTAACCCTTAAGGTGGTCACATCATGTCGAACAACAGGATGCGAAGGTAGCCTTAGAAGCGTAGCTGGAAAAGGACTTTAAAGTCCTTAGAATAGCTTTAGGCACTAGTGCCCTTATGACGAAGTTAGCCTTTGAGGACATCTTCGCATTCTGTTCAGCGATAGAATGTGAGGCTAAGCTTCTAGAGCGAAGCTAACACTAGGATATTTCCTGCATTCTGCCTTCATGCATAATGCGAAGCTACGCTGCAGTTGCAAAGCTGAGCTTCGGGGCGAAGCTAATGCTAGGCTAGCTTCGCTCGGAGAGCAAAGCTACGCCTTAGCAAAAAAATTTCCGCTTTAGCTTTCTTTTTCCTCAGCAAATGAACTAATGTAATTTCTTCTTGCTTTTGCAGTACACTATACTCTGGGTCCTTTGAACAGTCTCTTCGGAACAGCCAGGGGACTGGATGGCAATGTTAGCTTGCAATTTCAGGGGTAGGTCTCATTATTTAGTGAGTAGAGTGCTCCCGGTCGGGATGCCCTTATCTACGTCAGAGATCAGCGTACTATGAGGAGCATCTTAACCTCTACTCCCCTCGAGGATTGTAACCGAAAAATCTATCGGAAGCCCGGATTTATGTTCGGGGATGCAGCGCCAGATACCGATCATCAGCTGCTGACTGGAGAAGGGTAGTAGATTTTCAATCTAGATGGCGAGAAATATTATCTCCCATCTAGCAAGCGTCATTTTTCGCTATCTTTCTTCCAATGCGTGACGAGGGTTCGGAAGATGCAGTGGCAAGTGGCTCGGACTACTGACTCCGTTCACGTGGGGAAGTTGATAGCACCGTCTTCCGCTTATACAAGGGCAGGTCCTCCTCGCTGCGTATTGGGTCTCCACCCCGGGAACGTTCTCCCAGACATCCTAGTGGGGGAAAATCCCGCCATGGCTTAGACTTTTGGAAACCAGTTCTTCAAGGCTCGTGGTAATTATCTAGCCACTGATTTTAGGACCCCTGGGTGGATTCATCCCCCCAAGGCCTGGTGGAGGGACTTGACCTTATATGTCTTGGCCTATTTTGAAGAGGATCTGGAGAGATTGGGACTCTACGAGGCTATCAGGGCAACCTATTACGACATCCAGATGAGCGTAGCAAACTTCTACGCCATCTTTGAGTTGTACTGTCCAGCTATAGGGACTTTCTTCACTCCTGCAGGCGAATTGGGCCTGGCTTTGCATGAGATGTGGGAAGTCTCTGCTCTGGCCTTGGGATCTCTCCCATATAAAGAATATTTCCCGTGCGAGGCGGAATTGGCACTTCTGGAGAAGCAGGAGCCCGCTTTGTTTGAGACTTATCGGGAATTGATGTACCATCTCTACATCTGGTCGAGTATGCATGGGAGCCACAAGGGAGCTTCATGCAGTTCGAAGAGCGGGGAAAATTATTTATTCACTAACCTAGAAGATGCTCCTGAAGCAACTCACTGCGGGGTTACAGACAAGGACATTTTCCGGAGGATGCAAGAACATTCCCAGGGGGATATGATTTTAGAAGAAGATGATGGACCTTATGAGAAAGGTGATATTCTCTAGAGTTTCCATCACCACGCTCGTCGACTGACATCTCGAAAGGCACTTTTGGCCGATTTTTTATCAGTTTAGCTGAAGAGATGTGTGGTGTCATCTCCCTCTAGCGATGTCATCCTTCTGACTGTCTTATTGCCGACTGTTCGTCTAGTGCATGGTCACTTCCTTGGACTTCTCCTGACAATGGTGTGTTGTATTCAGCAGGGCCTTCGTGCATTGACGGAGGCTTTTTGTAGGCCACCAACGACAAAGAGGGGAAAGGCACTATCCTGCCTCGCGACGGACCAAACCCCATGATCGGTTTGCCATACACCTATTTGATGGCATGGTTCACCCTTCACTGTCCTTCCATTATCCAAGCTGGTGAGGACCTCCAGAAGGTGTCCGGATGGTGCTTCTCCGTTGATTTGAGGGATGTTCGTGGTCACGGACTTATGTGGCCGCGGTTGGCAAGCTGCTGTGTCGGCATGACGTCTACAGTCTTTCTCGGTACTTTCCCTACATTCGCGATGCAAGCTATAGTGAAAAATTCAAAGATGTAGGAGATGGGCAGACGTCGCTGAGCCGGGGTGTCTTCAAATGGTTGGTTAGCATCCAGCTATCTCATCTGGTGTACAGGAACGGGGACACCTGCTACTTGGAACCCTATGTCCTGAGTCAGTTTGCCCGTCCAACTATATGTAGGTAACACGAACACCAGCCTGGCCTTCATGGGGAGCCTAATTGATGGTGCTCGTGTCTGGCGGTTCTACATCGCTGGCTGTACTGAGGCGCGGCTGTGCATGCCGCTGAGGACTCTGAACCTTCAAACAACTTTGGAGTTTTGTCAGTGGTACAGAACTTCGAACTCTACACCAACTGGGTTTTCTATAAACTCATTTGGTGTGAAATTGATCTCTTAGCGGCTGAAGCGAAAAGTCACTAAGAGGGGTGAGGGCAGAAGGGTCCGTGTGCCAGGCCTCGGGGAGTTCGAAGCTACTGCCGATAGTGAAGCTTCAGACGCAGAAAGTTCCCGCTTTGAAGGAGACGCAAGTGCTGAGGCTCCGTCAGATGCTCCTAGTGGGGTAGGCACAGCCCCCATGGAAGATGTAGAGGTAGAAGAAGTGGAGGAAGAAGATCCTGACGTCCACTTCAAACGAAAACGGCAGGGTGGATCTCGTAGGAAGAGGATAGTGGAGAAGCCTCGTCACAACACTCCCACCGTTATTGCAGAGGGTTAATTAGCTACTGTGGTTCTTCCTCCTGCGCCATTAGTTATTAAGTTATCGGCTCTGAGGCAGACTGTTGATAAAGCTGTTCTTGACCTCAGTAAGATCAGTTCTATTCTTGCGATATATACTTATATATATTTCATGCAACTCATTAATTTATCCTATGATTCAGGAACCGAGACGGCGAGAGAACTGAGAGCTGAAGCTGTAGGAGAACAAGGGGATTATTATGATCCTCTGTTCACTTATAAAGAAGGTGACGAGGCTAGCTACTTCATCGTCTCAGAAGACTCCGGAGGTGACGCGGCTGACGTCGGTCCTTCGGGTGTTGGGACCTCCAAAGGATGTCCCCTGGCCTCCAGCTCTATAGGATGGACCATAGAGGGTTCGGTGAGTGAAGGTGAGCCGGCCGTCCCTCTTGACTGTGTCAAAAACTTTTCTAAGGAGCCTGAGGGGATTGATGCCGCCATCGAGGAAGTTCAGAGAGAGACTGCGGCCGAGGCAATTGAGGTGATATCACTTCTCGGTAATATTTTGATCTTTTGTGAGTAATTCTCTCCTGATATTCATTATGCCTTGCTCAAATAAAGTCTTACCACAAGTGTTCCGCCTTTGGGTGCATCGGCTTCAAGGGAGCCAGCCAATCTTCCTGAGGGAATCAGCGGTGAAGCAAGTACTTCGACCGCAGCGGACGTTGACGAGTTGGATGCTTTGTATCACGACCTGCCTTCTTATCAGCCCGAACTGGTAGGTGGAAAAGAGGCTGAGGGGACAGTGATTACGGAACCAATCTCACTTCCAACTACATCGGTAAGTGAGATAATAGTGGTTTCGCCAGCGCTGCCTATCCTGCCAACCGCGGAGCTGAAGGTGACTACCAGTTCTACTTCTCCAACACTGGTTGTTGAGCCAGCTCTCCCAGAAATAGTCACCAACCTATTTCGATTGTGGTTAGTGTACTGGTTTCAATGAGGACTCCTCCGAGATCACCGGTGCTCCCTCATATGGATCTAGCCAGCGCTTCTGCCATCCCCTCTACAGTTATGTCAGTGAAACTGGTGAAAACTTTGCCTTCAGGGGCCACTCATTCACCGGGAGTAGTTGAAGCCGAAAATGAATTTGTAGTTAAGCTAATCGACAGCTTTTATAAGGGTTTAAAGCGATCCATTGCTTTGGTCTTGAAGGGCTCGACTACCTCGTTCTCTATTTTGAAGGTGGTCCTCTCTTGAAGTATTGACAGCATTCGAGACTTTAGAGGGGATGACCAAGCTACCACATTTGAGCTTCTGGTGGAGAGGCTTGAGAGGAATGTAGGCGAATGGCACCGCCTCAGCCATTCAACTTGGACTCCTCAATCAATGAACAACTTGAATACCTCGTTGCCCAAATGTGTGAAGCTCATCTTGCCGCTCAGGAAGCAGCTAAGACAATTTCTTCATACTTGAAATCTTTGGAGACAAGAGAGTAGAAATAGGGGATGCCATAGATGCATCTAATAGTGCTCTTCTCGATGCTGAGGATAAGATTGAAAAGGCCAAGGAAATGATCAAGAAAACCAATCTTCTTTTGTCCAAAGCTGAACCGGTGCGTCTTGAGGAGATTGCTCGGTTAGAGCAGCTTAAGGCTCAGAATGACGAAGTCCTGCAACAGGAGCTAGCACAGAGGGCAACTTTGGCTGAAATTAAGGCTCGCCTGTCCCAGATAGCGAGCTTTTATGAGGCTGAGTTGAGATCGCAGGCACTTATCAGAGCTGCTGAGGAGAGGAAGAATAGGCTGGCCACTCTTGAAGAACGGATTAAGTCCTACGAAGCACCCTCGTAGCTTGTAATCTGTGTATCCATGTATCCCTCTTTTGGAATCAAGAAAAAGTAATTTTATTTGACTCCTCTGTTGTATTTCCAACTTGTTTTATCTTCTGAATTTGTAATTCTTACTTTCAAGTTGTATTACAATCATCAAAAGGAAAGGAAATAATGGTAAAACTAATCTAATCAGAGGTAATAAACTGATAGGATTAGTTACACATTTGAGAAATGGTTCGACTCAAATCATATTGAGTGAGGATGGAAGAGATGAGCTTGACGATCTTTACCGTTCAGAGGTAAATATTAACGTAACAGATTAAAAATCATCGGATTTACGAATACGTTATGATGAATTAGACACCATAACCTGTGATAATTCCTATTTGAACTAGGGTTTGCCAATCAAAGCGACCAACCCAGCATAAGAAATTTTGCCATTCAGAGGTGATGATTTGGACATGATGATTAGGAAACACCAGATACGAAGCCTTGTCGTTAAGAGGTGATGAACTGGACATAACGACAAAGAAAGATGAGATTGGATACTCATCGGTTCAGAGGTGATGAACTGGACATAACCGATTGAGAAGCCACCAAGCTCGAAACTTTGTCATTCAGAGGTGATAAACTGGGCATTACGACAAAGAAAGATGAGATTGGATATTCATCGATTCAGAGGTGACAAACTGGATATAACCGATTAGAAATGACCAAACTCGGAGTGTTTACTGTTCAGAGGTGACGAACTAGACATAACAGTAAGCAAAAAGGGAGACTTGGCTATCCGTCGGTTCAGAGGTGATGAACTGGACATAACCGATTGAGAAGCCATCAAGCTTGAAACTTTATCATTCAGAGGTGATAAACTGGACATGACGACAAAATGAAGGTGAATCCGATTTTAGGGACCCGTCTATTCAGATGTGTGTACTGGACATGATAGACTAAGACACGCTAAACTCTGAATCTGCTACTAGAGATAGTCGCATTAACTTAGCAGCTAGCCCCTGGTGGGCTGTAAGGGTGAATTGGATCTGGGCACCCGTTGGTTCAGAGGTAATATGGACATGACCAACCAAGAGACATCAGGCTCACAATTCGTTGTTCAGCGGTAGTCATATTAACATGACAGTAAGAACTCCTGACCTTGGTAGAGGGAAGGAGGACAAAGTTATGAACTTATCTGTTCAGAGGTGGTGAACTGAACATGACAGTTGAAGTACCATAAGAAGGGAGATCTAGGTATCCATCAGTTCAGAGGTGATAAATTGGACATAACCGACTAAAAATTGCTAGACTCAAAACCCTGTCGTTCAGAGGTGGCGAACTGGACATAACGGCCAAGGAATAGTCCCTACTGGGAAAGACGAGACTTGATTATCTGTCGGTTCAGAGGTAATATGGACATAACCGATTGAGAATTGCTACTAAGCTCAGAATTTTTACCGTTCAGAGGTGACAAGCTGGACATAACGGTAAAAGAAATAACCCCATGGGGAAAATAGGATTTGATTATAAATTTCGTGGGAAATTGGTATCTCGCTTGGATATTTTTGAAAGAAATTATCAGAGGTGTATTGTTAACGTGACAACCAAGGAAGTCCATCAGGGACTGAGTGGGAAATAATAGACTTTGAAGAGAGTCTACTAGAGATTTGCTGGGGAGCTGAGAAATATAAATCTCATGAAAGACTATATGTCAGAGAACTCCATGGGGATTTGTAAAGCAACTTGTCTAAGGTGTGATGTTAACTTGATAAGGATTCATTTTACTGTTAGAGGTGTTTTGAACATAACAGTAATTTGAGTGGACCTGCCATTCTATTGAAGAGAATGACAAGTAAAGTTTATTCACCGGAGAAGTTGACCAAATTCGCAGGGATGTTGGTTTTCTCCACCGGGTTGTGAAGGACTTATGTTGCGCGTAAAGGCCAACATTTTCCTCTATCCTTTGCCGTTGGAGGCGTTGGATTATTTTGCTACTTTGAGTAGCGCGATGCTTCCCCTGGGTTTCATTCTGTAGGTGAGTTGGAGTTTAAAGTGAAAATCACCTAGAGGGGGGTGAATAGGTGATTATGCTAATCTAGTCAACTTAATGCGGAATTTAAAAACTAATTGCAATTACACAAGATGCAAGTAACAAGTGATGCACACAACCAAGCCAAACAAATAATTATGAATGAACAATATGAATTGATGCAAGGCACAAAGTAAAGAGAGAGAGAGAGATAGAGTAAGAGCCAAGGGAACAAGCGCAAACAACAAGATATGTTTCAAGGTTCGAGCACCCAGCTCTACATCCCCGCCTTCACCCAGAAGGATTTTAAGTCCACTAGCTTGTCCACAAAGGACTCCCACAAAGGAAACCTACACCGAGGATTTGGGGCAATAACAATTACAAGGAGTACCCAACTCCTCTCCTTACAAACACAACCTCCTCCTTGAGGCACAACTCTAAGCCAACAAACAATCACCTCACAACTTGAGGGATTAACACAAAGGATCACCTCACAACTTGAGGGATACAACCTAAATGCACAACCTCCTCAACACAATAAGGGAAAGGCACAAAGCCAAGCAAAGATAGGGTTTTTAACTTGGTGGTCTAAACAACAATCACAAACAATCTCTTTCTCCCACACAAAGATCCTATAGAATAAGAAAGTAGATGTAGCTCAAGTGTGGAGAAAACCAATGGAATGGAAATCAAAGTCACAAAGAAAATCCTTGGAAAAAAATTAGAAACCAAGATGAAGAAATTGAATCAAAATCTTTTCCCAAAAACCCTTTCTTGATTTTCCAAACCCTAGCAAAAACACCGAATAGATTGTTCAATTTAAAGCCCAAAAACTTCTTTTGATTGCTGTGAAAACACTAGAGAGTCAGGAAAAATTCGCACAAAAAATTCTTATGAAAAACTGGCCATTAATGGGGTATTTATAGCCCCTAGAAAAATATAGCCGTTGGCAGCAGATCCTGCCAAAAATGCCCTACCGGTCGACCGGTCGGTCAACCGTCCAACGGTCGGATTTTGACCGTTGGCAACTGACGGTCGACCGCCCGGTCGACCAAAAAGAATAGAGAGCACTGCTCTCTGGTCCGGTCGGCCGGCCGGCCGACCGTCCCACTGTGCTGCCAGACGTGCACAGCTCTGTGCACGTCGGCCGACCGCTGGGTCGACCGGCCATTGGTTCGGCCGACCGCACGGTCGACCGACCTGGCCTGTCAGCCAGTGTCCAGGGTCAGAAAACAGGATGGAAAAATATTTTAATAAATCCATAAAACTTGTAAAAATTACACAAAAATAGTTTTCTCATTTTATATTGAAATATAAACATTTGATAAAAATTTCATCACAAATAACAAACATTTTAAAACACTTTTATGTCTTATCATTTTTACCAAAATCCAAAATCTGTATTTTCTAAAACTTGAATTTTTGAATAGTAAATACATTTTGTCCAAAACTTATCCAAATACAAAAACATGATATTAAACAACATTTAGGCATGATGTATATGGATATAATCCTATATACATGAAACATATATATATCCATGTTTTTGACTTTAATTCCAAAATATGTTTTGTTGAAAATACCAAAACATAAAACACATGAATAAGTAAGTCAAAACTAAGTTTGTCTAAGAAGTTAAGCATGTATGTATATAGAACAAATCTAATATACATTAAACCATGTAAACTTGTTTTGAATTTATCTATTCATGAAACCAAGATCGGTTAAACCAAAACGGAAAACCGAAAACTAATATTCAAAACATGAAACGTGTGTGTGTTGTGAACTTGAGCATATCATACTATTCTAATCTTTACAATTTGGATCTAAAAACAAAACTAAACTATGGTACCGATGTCTTCTTGTAGAGCGCCGTCTTTCAAGCCGACTCGATCCAAAACTCCTTGATCCACCGAGCAATTGCTATATATGATCTTTGACGCTCGGGCTCTTGAATCAACATGTGAAAGCTTCCAAATCATCTTGTTGAAGCTAATCACCTACTAATAACTTGATTAATGATCTGAAACTAAAATCACAAGATTATTAGTACACATAACCACATGAGTTAATCATCATCAAAACTAGAGTGGAAGGCCTCTGGGCCAACAATCTCCCCCTTTTTGATGATGACAAAACTCATGGAGTTATATATGCATGGATTAAAGTTAAGCTTTAAAGAAGCTCCCCCTTAACTCATGCATAAAATAAATAAACAATAAATATGCAATGAATAACAATGCATAATCATGCATAAACAATAAATGGCTCTAGATACCAATGAAATGTTTAAAAATAAAACATGCTCTAGATACCAATTAAAATTAAACTAAATTAAACTTAATATATGCAAAACATAAACATGCATATATAAAACTTCTCAAATAATTCTCTCCCTTTTTGTCAATCATCAATAAAGGGGTAAAAATCAAAACAAAACGAAATCTTCTCACCCTTTTTAATACAAAGAAACAATCAATAAGGGGTAAAAGCAAAACCAGATCAATAAATTTTTCTCCCCCTTTTTGTTCGAAACAATGAATCAACAAACGGGTTAAATACAAACAATGTTCTCCCCCTTTTGTCTAAAACAAAAACAAAACCAAAATAGGGGTGACAATCAATTAAGGTACCAATTGAAAATATGTCAAAGTAGTATCTTGATACCAATTGAAAGTAAACATAGGTCAATCAACAAATGGTATATGCGATATACATTCATGAAGAGGAAGATGTGAAGCTTCCCTACATAGAACATTACATGAAGGAGGGATGACAAGCCCTAATTCACATAACATACACTATGCAATGCATAAGAGGAGATGTGAAGCTCCCCCTACACACGTGTATCACATAAAGAAGAGATTGTCAAGCTCTTCAATACAAGATACACTCAACATGAATCTATATGTAGAAGAGATGTTAAGCTCTCCTTGCATATAGGCAATATAAATCAAAACTTTTGTATTTTTATTTTTAAAACAAAATTTTGAGATACCGATTTTTAAAACATTCAAATAAACATCTTGATATCAAAAGATTATTTTTTTTTAAGTATATGATATCAATTAAATTTTTTTTTATTTTCTATCATAAAGCAAGGGAGTGGAAATACAAATACCAATTGTAAACATGAAAATCGAATTTTCTCCCCCTTTATGAAATACCAACAAAACACATGCATAGGCTTGAAATAAGATACCAATTGAAAAGTAATTGAAAACTAATCAATTGAAATAAAGTTAAAGCTCAAGCACTAGCATAAATAAGATTTTGTGCTTAAAGATATAGGGATATAATAAGCACAAATAAAACATATATGTATGTATGAAAAATAGATACCAATTGAAATTGATATTCTTTGAAATGCAAGCATACATATATACAACATATATGAGTATACAAGAAATGTCAAGATTGATACCAATTGAAAGAATTTAATGATAACAATTGAAACAACAATAAAATCAAATGTATATCTCATATTACCTAGCCTCCCAATCATGTTCAAGTTTAAAATGATTTTCACTATAAGGCATACATGAGCATGATCTCCCATCCAACCACCCTTTAAGGTAGGGGTTTTCAAAAATAGATTTGAAAATGTAGTATGTTTAAAAATCTCTACCATAGTGAAGAATACGAACTAGTTATAGGAAAAACTTTTAAAACTAGTACGAAATCCTTCAAGTAAGGAATAAAACAAAATTGTTTTTCATCAAACACATGTAAATCACATGATCACTAAACACTCAAAATCCATAAAGCCCATATCATACTCATGAAAACAAAGTCATGAGAAACCTAATAAAGTGAGTGAGCAAGTGTAATGTGAAACACACAATCATGAAAATATTCAATTTAGTTCATGTGAAATTCCTTAAAAACATAAAAACATGAGAAACTAAATTTTCATTACAAAATGAAATTACCTAAAAACATGAAAATCATCAAAACAATTTAAACTTCAAGACATATGTATGTCATGTACAAACTAAAGTATACATACATATCCTAAACATAATGAGTCCACAAAAGTATATGCATGAAGGCACGTGGCTCAAAAGATGTACATGTGTAATCAATAGTTTGGACAAGATAGACATATACATGAAGTTAAAACACATGATCATAGAAACATATTCAAGATGAGGAATATAAGTTAGAATGCATGAATCATCAAAACTAGACTATACTAGCACATCTAATGGGTACAAATAGGCATTCAAGCACAAAATACAAAAAGATTTACTTGTGGCCCATTCTATGTACAAGTATAAATCCTAGTTTTCATGAAAACTAACATCTAAACATATATTCAAATCAAGAAGCATAAAATGACACATAAATCAACATGATAGACATAAAATGATCATGAAGAAAATCCACATGCTATTAGAATCATGAAATACATAATAGCTAAACAAATGGTGAGAACACAACAAATGGGTCCATCTAAACATGGGTGATCTCAAAAGCTATACATGTATGTCAAAGGTCTAATAAACATAACATTCAACATACTAAACAAAACATGATTCAACAAAATAAAAATCATGAACATCCACATGATCATTATGTATATGCATGTGCATTAGATCTAGAGCATACATATTAGTTTAAAAAAGGTGAGAACACTAAATATAGATCCATATAAAACATGGGTGTCTCAAGTAACTAAACATGTATATCACTAATCTAATGATCATGGCATAATTATAATAATCAACAAAAAAACATGCTATAAACAATAATATGAAAAGCATACAAATAAAAATGGAGTTAGAGATAGATACCAAAACCGATGAAGGCACCTCTCTAGTCCTCCAAACTAATGGTGGTCCTCTCCACCAAACTCCCCTTGAAAATGATGCATCCAAATATGGTTCTCTTTAAGCTTGGAACGCATCATCTCAAGGCACCAACACTCTCACGTTATGCGAGAGCCCACTCCTACATCAAAAATCAAAGGGGTGGTCTTGGTACCCATTTTCTTTTGGGTCCATAGGGGTTAGTATCTTTTCTAATCCAAACAAGATTATTTGCTAAATTTTCAATATGTAAACGATCATAGCAAAATTAGCAATATGGCCTTTTCGACCACAATGTGTACATGTGTACACATGAGCATACATATTATGGTTGTGTCCGTGATGAGCATGTGTATGCCGTGATGGGTGTACATGTAAAGATGAAACTTGTTTCTTGCGAACCAAGGTTTCCAAGCGTGTATGATTCAAAGTACATTGGCTCAAAGTGGAGCCCAAACATTCAACACTTTTCTTCAAAACATTTATGTCATTTTCAATACTAGAAGATAAAGTGGAGCATGCAAAAGGTGTGCGAGAAGAAGAAGCAACACTAGTATGGCACACATGAGAATCAATATCAATTTTCAAAGATTCATTTTTCTTCAAAACCAAATTCAATTCTTTTATAATGAAATCAATTTCATTTTTCAAAACAAGGTTATCTTTTAAAACAAAATCCAATTTTGAAGATAAAACCTCATTGTTTTTCACAACATCATTACAATCATTTTTGCTTTTCAAAACATCAATCTCTTTTAGGGCAAGGTCTAGTTGAGATCTTAGTGAGTCACGTTCACTAGTAATCTCTTCCTTCTCTTACAAAACCGATTCAAAAGTTGAGCACAAATCCTTCATTTCTTCTTTTAATTCAAAATGATTCTTTTTCAAAAGATTATGTTTTTTCAAAAAAATTTCAAGCTTTGTGGCAAGTTCCATATTTTGGGTTTGAGCTTCTAAACAACCATCGCAATAGGAACTAGAGCAATCATCTAGTTGAGAATCCGATTGTACCTCAAGAGAGTTTTTCCCTTGGACCATGAGGCAATGCTCGTTGGACTTGTCTCTCCTAGATCTCCTCAACTTGTTGATAATCCTTGGTAGCTCGGGAGAAGTCAATAAGCTCCAAACTGCAAAAGCCGAATCATAATGATCAAAAATCGGTAAAAGATCTTCATTAAGAGATGCTCTAAGTGTTTTAAGTGCTAATGCATTTGCCTTTTTATGCTTGCTATGATTTGGGTAGGATTCTTGAGTAGTGACTTGATAAACTAAATGTCCTAGGCTTTTTAAGTAACTACTCATATTGGCCTTCCAAACATCAAGTCTAAAAAAGTCAAACATAAGAGGGCTATCCATGAGTGCAACTATATGTGTGCAAAATGAAAAATGCAAATGAAGATTAGCAAACCAAGATCTCACTCCTAGGTGGTTAAACCTAAATATCAGAAGCGGAGGCTCTGATACCAATTGAAAATCACCTAGAGGGGGGGTGAATAGGTGATTATGCTAATCTAGTCAACTTAATGCGGAATTTAAAAACTAATTGCAATTACACAAGATGCAAGCAACAAGTGATGCACACAACCAAGCCAAGCAAATAATTATGAATGAACAATATGAATTGATGCAAGGCACAAAGTAAAGAGAGAGAGAGAGAGAGATAGAGTAAGAGCCAAGGGAACAAGCGCAAACAACAAGATATGTTTCGAGGTTCGAGCACCCAACTCTACATCCCCGCCTTCACCCAGAAGGATTTTAAGTCCACTAGCTTGTCCACAAAGGACTCCCACAAAGGAAACCTACACCGAGGATTTGGGGCAATAACAATTACAAGGAGTACCCAACTCCTCTCCTTACAAACACAACCTCCTCCTTGAGGCACAAATCCAAGCCAACAAACAATCACCTCACAACTTGAGGGATTAACACAAAGGATCACCTCACAACTTGAGGGATACAACCCAAATACACAACCTCCTCAACACAATGAGGGAAAGGCACAAAGCCAAGCAAAGATAGGGTTTTTAACTTGGTGGTCTAAACAACAACCACAAACAATCTCTTTCTCCCACACAAAGATCCTATAGAATAAGAAAGTAGATGTAGCTCAAGTGTGGAGAAAACTAATGGAATGGAAATCAAAGTCACAAAGAAAATCCTTGGGAAAAAACTAGAAACCAAGATGAAGAAATTGAATCAAAATCTTTTCCCAAAACCCTTTCTTGATTTTCCAAACCCTAGCAAAAACACCAAATAGATTGTTCAATTTAAAACCCAAAAACTTCTTTTGATTGCTGTGAAAACACTAGAGAGTCAGGAAAAATTCGCACAAAAAATTCTTATGGAAAACTGGTCATTAATGGGGTATTTATAGCCCCAGAAAAATATAGCCGTTGGCAGCAGATCCTGCCAAAAATGCCCTACCGGTCGACCTGTCGGTCGACCATCCAACGGTCAGATTTTGACCGTTGGCAACTGACGGTCGACCGCCCGGTCGACCGAAAAGAACAGAGAGCACTGCTCTCTGGTCCGGTCGGCCGGCCGGCCGACCGTCCCACTGTGCTGCCAGACGTGCACAGCTCTGTGCACGTTGGTCGACCGCTGGGTCGACCGGCCATTGGTTCGGCCGACCGCACGGTCGACCGACCTGGCCTGTCAGCCAGTGTCCAGGGTCAGAAAACAGGATGGAAAAATATTTTAATAAATCCATAAAACTTGTAAAAATTACACAAAAATAGTTTTCTCATTTTATATTGAAATATAAACTTGTAATAAAAATTTCATCACAAATAACAAACATTTTTAAACACTTTTGTGTCTTATCATTTTTACCAAAATCCAAAATCTGTATTTTCTAAAACTTGAATTTTTGAATAGAAAATACATTTTGTCCAAAACTTATCCAAATACAAAAACATGATATTAAACAACATTTAGGCATGATGTATATGGATATAATCCTATATACATGAAACATATATATATCCATATTTTTGACTTTAATTCCAAAATATGTTTTGTTGAAAATACCAAAACATAAAACACATGAATAAGTAAGTCAAAACTAAGTTTGTCTAAGAAGTTAAGCATGTATGTATATAGAACAAATCTAATATATATTAAATCATGTAAACTTATTTTGAATCTATCTATTCATGAAACCAAGATCGGTTAAACTAAAAATGGAAAAACCGAAAACCAATATTCAAAACATGAAACGTGTGTGTGTTGTGAACTTGAGCATATCATACTATTCTAATCTTTACAATTTGGATCTAAACATAAAACTAAACTATGGTACCGATGTCTTCTTGTAGAGCGCCGTCTTCCAAGCCGACTCGATCCAAAACTCCTTGATCCACTGAGCAATTGCTATATATGATATTTGACGCTCGGGCTCTTGAATCAACATGTGAAAGCTTCCAAATCATCTTGTTGAAGCTAATCACCTACTAATAACTTGATTAATGATCTGAAACTAAAATCACAAGATTATTAGTACACATAACTACATGAGTTAATCATCATCAAAACTAGAGTGGAAGGCCTCTGGGCCAACATAAAGGAGTAGATACGAATTTCGTGAGACCTCGATTTGGAGATTATCATTCCTCGTGGATTCTCTGCCAATCCTTACTTTGTTTCCATATTGGAAAGATTCTGCAGAAGGATGTGTCGCGAACCTTCTTCAGTAAGCTCAGATTGTCAAGTCATCAGATGGAATTATTTGTTTGGTCGGACCTTTTGTCATTGGGTCGAACTTGTTCTCTTCTTCAATGTTAAAGGCGTTCGATCGGCTCGATACTAGCTGACAGTGAATTCGTAACCTTGATTCTTCTTTGATACAATTGGTGTTCGGTTGGCTCGATGAAGGTCTTGATCAGGGGTGTAATGTTAGCTTGATCATGAGAAGGATCTTTATCAAGGATAATACTTCTTTAGGAACTTGTTGTTGATTGGCATCATGAGTAAGTCTCCGTCTGAAGTCATAAGGCAATATGCTCCATTTGAATCGACTATTTCTATCACAAACGGTCGTTCCCATTTGGGCTGAAATTTGCCTTTAGTTTTATGTGTCATGATCATCGGTCGTCTGACGGCTAAAATCAAATCTCCTTTCTGAAAAACTCTTTGCTTAACCTTCTTATTGAAGGCCTTTGAGATCCGCACTTGATACAACTCAATATGTTATTGAGCCTGTAACAGCTTCTCATCTAGGGTTTCAAGCTCTTGAAGGCGTAACCGATCATTGTCCTCCTTTGTAATTCTAGTCATCAAGGCGACTCATAATGATTGCATCTAGATTTCTAATGATATGACGGCTTCACACCCGTATACTAGGGAAAAAGGTGTATTACCTGTCGGGGTCCGAACTGTGGTTCGGTAGGCCCAAAGACATTCACTAAGCTTTTCATTCCAGTCTCGCTTATTCGATGAAACGAATTTTTTGAGTAGTTTAATGATTATCTTGTTGAATGCTTCTGCCAAGCCATTAGCGGCAGGATTATAAGCAGTTGATGCCACATTCTGAATCCGGTATCTATCATAGAACTGATAGAATACCTGGCTTGCAAATTGGGGACCGTTATCATGGATGATCCGTCTAGGGACACCAAATCGATGGATGACATGGTGTTTGATAAAATTAACCACGTTAGAAGTTTTAACTTCCACCAGTGGTATAGCCTCTGCCCACTTTGAAAAGTAATCAGTTATTGCTAAGATAAACTGGTAATCTTTTGTTGAAGAGGGGCTGATTGGCCCTATGACATCGATTCCCCACGCTTCACATGGCCACAAAGCAACAGTTGGATAGAGCAACTCTGGAGCTGATGTATGAAGTCTGCATGGTTTTGGCATGCTTTACACCTTCATGCATATTGGATGGCATCGGCTACCATAGTCGGCCAATAATATCCAAGCCGGTGTAATCGGTTTTTGAGTTTTGGGCCTGATGATGAGCTCCGCACATGTCGTCGTGCGCTTATTTAAGCACTTCTTGTATCTCTGAATTAGAAAGGCAACGGAGGAGGATACCGTCATATGAGCGACGGTAGAGTGCCTTTATTATTGGATCATAGTAAAAATGGAGAGACATTCATCTGATAGATGCCGCTTCTTTAGGGTCATCCAGCAATAAACCATGCAAAGTATAGTCAATGAGGGGAAATCGCCAATCTCTCAGTTCAAGATCCATCGAGATGTTATAGACCTCTTTGGTTCTCAACATATGTTTAGAACGAACAAGGTGTCGAGTGGCTACTATAAGGTGATACTTGGTGTCGACTGGTAAGGCTAACGTTATTGCTAATGCAGCCATAGCATCGGCCCTAGTATTCTGTGATTGAGACACATGACCTATGTAAAAGCCATCAAATAAATTAGCCATTTTGATGAGCGCGTGATGATAAGGTACAAGTCTTCGTGACGGGCCTCATACTGCCTTTAACCTGATTAACAATCAGTTTTGAATCACCATAAGCTTCAAGGTAGCGTACCCCCATTTCATGAGCGAGCTGAAGGTGAATGAGTAGAGCATTGTATTCTGCCACGTTGTTGGAGCATGATTCCGTCAATGAAAATGCCCTACGAAGGACATGATTTTGTGGTGAGATAAATCCAACCCCACACCAGCAATAATCTTGCCTTTAGGGCCTATTCGTGATGCTCCATCGAAAAACATCTACCATACTTCATCCTCTGAAGTTAGTTAGATTCGAAGACCTCATCTAGAATATCTTCGTGAAGTTTTGAGCTTTCCAGAACCGGATGAGCAGCCAAGAAATCTGCAAGTGCTGGCCTTTGACCGCCTTCTGAGAGACAAAGAGCATGTCGTACTGAGACAAAAAGAGGGCCCATTTAGTTAATCTAGAATTCAGTGATCCTGGTTTCGTCATGAGAAGACGCAAAGGATTCACTCTGGAAATGACATATATAGTTTGGCCGACCAAATAATGTCGTGTCTTCTGAATAGCAAAGATAAGAGCTAAGCATCCTTCTCAATAGGGTTATAGCGAGATTCTGCCCCTATCAGAGTCCTGCTCAGATAATAAATAGCTGTTCGTGACCATCACCATCTTTTTGAGCAAGCAGAGCACCGAGAGAATGGTCCATAGCTTTTACAAAAAAGTAGGAATTGTTTTCCTGATGTGGGAGCTACTAAAACTGGAGGTTTAGTGAGATATCTTTTGATATCTTCGTAAGCTTGTTGACAATCTTGGTCCCATACAAAAAGACACCCTTTTTCATGAGTCAGGTGAATGGTTGATAGCGGCCCAAGAGATTTGTGATGAATCTTCTGATACAAGCCAGTCTGCCTTGTAGGCCCCTAAGTTCTTTGAGATTCTTAGGTGGATGCATGTTTTGAATGGCTTTGACTTTGTCTGAGTCAAGATGAATTCCCTTTGATGTAATAATGAATCCAAGGAACTTGCCACTCGAAACCCTCAAGAAGGATTTTATCGGATTCATCTTCAGTTGATGAGCCCGTATTATGTCGAAGATTGTTCTCAAGTCGCGAAGGTGGTCATTCTTGTTGCGACTTTTGACAGCAATATCGTCGACATAACATTATATCGTCTTTCGGAGAAGGTCGCGAAAGATTGTACTCATTGCCCGTTGATAAGTTGCTCCTATGTTCTTTAATCCGAAGGGCATCACGGTATAGCAATATACCCCAACGGTGTTCGGAATGAAGTGTGTTTCTCATCCCCTGGATACATCTTAATTTGATTGTACCCTGAAAAGTCGTTCATGAAAGACATTCATTCGAATCCACAGGTATTGTCAATCATGATATCGGTGATGGCAATGGGAATTCGTCTTTAGGACAGGCTGTATTGAGATCACGGTAATCGATACAGATTCATATTTTTTCATTCTTCTTGAGAACAGAGACGATGTTAGCGACCTGATTGGTAGTGAAAAGTGCATTTTATCATCATATTTACCATCACATTTTCATATTTATTCATATAATTCTGCACATTTATTAATATTTTGTGATTTATTGTGTGCAGGCCTTGAGTTCTTATTTTAATAATAAATAAAGCCTAAAAGAAGCCCAAAAGCCCATATTCAAGCCCAAGTGCAAAAATGCAAATACCAAATGTCAAAATTGCAAATACACAAGGGCCAAAGTTGCAAATATCAAAGAAGAGGGAAGGATAGACTTCTATTCAACCCTAAACACTTGCAGATGAGGATAAAAGTCAAAGAAGGAGATTTAAGAACACAAATTCGTGGATAAAAGATTTGGGATCTAGGTAACTTGATTCCCAAGTTATATCCAAATCCAAAGATGAAGAGCCTAGATTCAATTTCCAGAAGGATAAACCCAGATGGACGGACCAGAGGATGCCACGCGAGAAAGCGCGTGGCATTTGGCTACAAAAGTGCCGCGTTTCCGCGGCAAAATTCTCGTTTCCGCGGCAATCCTGAGGCGGTTGGTGATGCGTTTTCGTTGAGGAGTTGTACTGGGACTCTACTTCCTATATCTCCTATAAATACCCCTGCAGAGCAACAGAGAAGGGGCGTCCAGAGGCAGAGCCAGATGGCCAAATCTAGGGTTTAGGTTTTCTTCTTGTAGTTTAGATTTTCTTTCCTCCATTGTAATTTTTATTTTTTTTCCTTTTTGTAAAAATCTGAGAGGAGATGATGTTCTCATGGAGGAAGGGATCTACTTGTACTGATGGTGACAGTCAGTGTAAGTTTTATTTTTCCACCATTGTTTAATAATCGAATCGAGGTTTGTTTTTGTTCTTTTATTATTTTTGTTTTTTTTATCTTGTTTAATCTTGTGTATCTCAGTATTTGCTTTTTTCTATTTTCTCTCTAATGTCTTGCCCACCATGAGAACCAACTGCTTTGAGACTACCTAGCCGAAGAAGAGCCCTTGATGGCCTATGGCGATGAACAGGTCTTCATAGTTGTCTTTTATTTCATCGTGTAGATTAAGAAGGCGGACGATCCTATACGCCATGCTTGTACGCCTTCAAGAAAAGGTAAATCATCGCAACGGTTCAAAAGGTAAGCAGACTGAAGAGGTATGTGTTTCTTTCTTTCTTTCTTTCTTTCTTTAGTTTAGATTTCTATCTCTATCTCTCTCAAATTCTTTTCACCACACTTCCTTGTAAATACCATCATAACTAATAAAATAAATAAAAATTTTAGAGAATCTTACAAACGCTTCCATCGCTAGTCCCTCCCTGAGGATCACGACCCGCATAGCCTTGCTACAGCGGATTCGAATTGAGCACTTGCACACCTTTAATTCTCAGATCTAATATTTTATATTTTGTGTGCAGGAAAAAGTTCAATCAAAATTTTGGCGCCGTTGCCGGGGAGGAACGGTAAGTTTTTCTCTAAATAAAAAAAATTTTATTAACTAATTCGTTTATTCTTCTCTGTTTGCAGGATTGGAGAACAGGAAACAACAGCAGAAGTGGACATATAGCAACTCTGTGCCTCTGCCCTCGAAGGCAGAGCAGCAGAGCCTGCTACTTTGCCGCGAAAACGCGGCCAGAGCCGCAGATCCGCGGCAGTAGCAGTGAACTACTGATCAATTTTTCTGCAGGTTGCTGCAAATTGTAATATCTGCTTTCTGCTCTGTTAAATTTGTTCTGTGATAACCCTGCTTACTGCTAATTAATTCAACAGTAAAATATTTGTTGTTAATGATAAAAATGATTAGACGTTTGCATATTAGGCACGTGTCTTTTCAATTCATTTATTTTTACTGTTGAAGAGTGCTGGAGCAAGGTACGTTCGCATTGCATGTAGAATAGGACTCATCTCTTGGTTGATGCATTGAGTGATTCTTATTTACATATTTTGTACACTAGCACTAATTTATTCTAAGGGCATAACCCATTAACAAGATAAGGTGGGGATTTCATCACCCTTCCTGGCCCAAAAATCATATCCCAAGCACTCACTAACCCAAGCCTAACTTAAAATTAGTAGACGTTGGCCCTAGGGACATCTCGGACTCAATTAGGAGATTATCCTAAGGGGGAACGGTGTTGGAAGTTGACTCCTGCCAAATCAGTGTCTAGGAAGGGGATTGAGGGCCGAAAGCCCGAAGATTGGTGGTTATTTAATTAAGGAACGTCTTTGACGGAAAACCTCCCACCACTCTTGCCCCGACCTGGCTGATTAACTTGTGGTCAAAGTCTACACCCTACCTCCCATGGACAGTCTAACCAGTTAGGAGTCGTCTAGGTCTACCCTAACTTAGGTTAAAAAATTTTTCTTTTTTGTTTGATTATGTGTTTTTTTCTCTTTGTTTGTGTTTGTGTGATATGGCATATAATAATTTTTCAATTTAATCCATATTACACACCTAACTATTTTTCGGATATTACTAACCCAGCATATCATAATTTGATCAACCTAGTGTGCCAGAATGGTCTTATCCGAATGACTATAACCCACACCCCCCATCTTATAACTATAATTTGCATAATAATTTCAACTCTTCATAGAGTTCATGGGGTTTCGATTCCCCCGAGTCTAATTTTCAACCAAATTGTCCTCCATATCCATCTAGTCCACATTCTTTCAATGATTCATACTCAGATCCACCCATTCAGGATAGATTACCATCTATCGAGGAAATGATGAGTATGCATGAGTCCAAGCAACAATTACCATCTATCGCAGACATGATAATGCGTGAGTCCACCAACTCACAACTTCATCATGATTACACTTATCCTTTCAAGTCCAATCACAACATGATGAACCTATCAACTATGAAAGGATGCTTGCAGCCATGACTCAGGCTAGATTAGCCCGTGATCATGAAATACATCTGATGGTTCAATCTTTACGTTCTCACCGTCCGGCCAATTCTGCTTTCGCTAACCACTCTCTTAGAGCTGACGAACCAAGTTGCTTTGGACAATAAGATTCTAATTCAGTGCCATCACGTGAACTTGCCGAAACTTCAAATTTTGATAGTTTGGCAAGTTTTTCCTTTCCTGAAATAGAACTTGAGTATGAATATGATCATGAACCCCAACTTGATGATTCAATTTTGCTTCCTGATTCAATAATGACTCCGGTGTCTCCACCTGATTTCACTTCTTCCGAGTCAACATTGGACCCTATTCCAATTCATCATGAAATTGAATCACCCATTTTTGATGATCATATTGAACTTGACCAATTGTACAATTTTGAAAGTACTATGGCTAAATGGCAAGTTCTGATTTTTATATCATTGAACCCAATGAGATATGTGACCTAGATTCTCAAATCTATGATCAAGTTCAAATTCCTGAATCATTATTGACTCCTGTTTTGTTACCCGACTTAGGTAATATTTTCGAGTCAGTTTTGATCCCCACTCATATCATTCCTGAACTTGAATCACCACTTTGAGTCACATTCCATTGAGGGAAGATTATTGTGGACTTGAGCTTCAACTTATTGATTTGGACCCACTTCCTGAACCTAGACCGACTCCTGAACCATTACTTGATTTAAGTTTCTTTCCTGAGTCGGTATTAGTTCCCATAATTCCCACGTCCAAGTCAATCATTCCATCTTTTCACACTCCATTTTGGGACAAGGAGGTTGACATAATTGACTCTGAAAATTATTATGAAATTTGAAAATTTGATGGGGTGACAACTTTAAAAAATGATTATACATACATTTTAGTGGGTTATGTAAGGGAAATTTCTGGTGGGTTCCACCAAATATTATGTTATCTTGATTGGGTAGCAACGCGTGGCCCAATTAGACCACCACCGGAACCACCACCTTGAGGTAACTTCTGCCTTCCCTTGTTCTTTTTCATGCATTTATGCATTCATTCATACATTGAGGACAATGCATGAGATAAGTGTGGGGGTAGGCTTTACTAACATACTAACATAGGTAGAAACTAACAAAAATCTGCTAAAAAAAAATCTAAAAAAAACTTATAAAAAGGACAATATTTTGACTTATCTTTTGAAAGAAATCTAAGTTGATCTTAAGAATTAGGAAAATCATGATTAGGATTTCTAAAAACTTAGTCAAAATAAATAAATTATTTAAATTTTAGGTATAGGAGGAGAAATTGAATAATTAATTAGTCTTGATTTTTACCTTAATGAAATTTGCATACCTAATGCATATCTAGGATTCTAAGACAAAGACCCTTGTGCCTCATATAAAAAAAAATATATCCTTAAAAAAAAATTCACCAATTAAGATGGATACATGTGCCTCAAGAAGCATAAGTATTCACCCCTAAAGGTGAGTAATAAATAAAATAAAGCTCTTAGTTTTGTGGCCTAGTTCACTCGAATTTGAGTCCGCGGGGTGTTTTCTCACCTGGTGCCCTAAAGCCGACCGGTTTGGGAGCCACCGACTTTAAGTTCGCTACATGGGTGGATTAGAAAGCCTAAGAAGACTAAGAAATATAATATATGTATTAACACATCTAATAATCAATTAATTAGGTATGAGGGCCTCAAGAAGCCTTGATGCTTACACGAAAGAAAATTAGATGAGTTATACATATTAAAAAAAAAAGAAGA
The DNA here is from genome assembly GCA_038442645.1 of Agave tequilana. Taxonomy (NCBI): domain Eukaryota; kingdom Viridiplantae; phylum Streptophyta; class Magnoliopsida; order Asparagales; family Asparagaceae; genus Agave; species Agave tequilana. Next base: position 7,472 of record JAVJIF010028750.1, on the reverse strand, counting down.
AAAAAATAAAGAGGCATGAAAGTCCAAGTTAAGGAATTCCTAGTAAAAATTCATAAGAATGCATATGATTTTTGGTAACGAAAAAGACTATACACAAAATTCAATTTGATCCTTACTTAAAAATGAAAACAATTTACTTTATAAAGACTAAGTCTAAGAATGAATAAAAATGATAATCCTAAAAACTCATAGATTACTTAGTCTTTTCAAAAGTATTTCAAATATTTTCTTTTATGGATTTTGTGGGTGTAATCCGCTGAAAACCCTCACGAGACAACACTCGTCCTCTAGGGTAACCTAGAGGTTTAAAGGCTTGTTGCACATGCTAAGTGCAACCGTGATTCCTACGAAAGTGAGTTAGGTTAGATTAATTTTTCTTTTCTTTTCTTTCTCTTTGATTTTTACTCGAGGACGAGCAAAAAGATAAGTGTGGGGATGTGATTGGTAGTGAAAAGTGCATTTTTATCATCATATTTACCATCACATTTTCATATTTATTCATATAATTCTGCACATTTATTAATATTTTGTGATTTATTGTGTGCAGGCCTTGAGTTCTTATTTTAATAATAAATAAAGCCTAAAAGAAGCCCAGAAGCCCATATTCAAGCCCAAGTGCAAAAATGCAAATACCAAATGTCAAAATTGCAAATACACAAGGGCCAAAGTTGCAAATATCAAAGAAGAGGGAAGGATAGACTTCTATTCAACCCTAAACACTTGCAGATGAGGATAAAAGCCAAAGAAGGAGAATTTAAGATCACAAATTCGTGGATAAAAGATTTGGGATCTAGGTAACTTGATTCCCAAGTTATATCCAAATCCAAAGATGAAGAGCCTAAATTCAATTTCCAGAAGGATAAACCCAGATGGACGGACCAGAGGATGCCACGCGAGAAAGCGCGTGGCATTTGGCTTCAAAAGTGCCGCGTTTCCGCGGCAAAATTCCCGTTTCCACGGCAATCCTGAGGCGGTTGGCGATGCGTTTTCGTTGAGGAGTTGTACTGGGACTCTACTTCCTATATCTCCTATAAATACCCATGCAGAGTAACAGAGAAGGGGCGTCCAGAGGCAGAGCCAGAGGGCCAAATCTAGGTTTAGGTTTTCTTCTTGTAGTTTAGATTTTCTTTCCTCCATTGTAATTTTATTTTTTTTCCTTTTTGTAAAAAACTGAGAGGAGATGATGTTCTCATGGAGGAAGGGATCTACTTGTACTGATGGTGACAGTCAGTGTAAGTTTTATTTTTTCACCATTGTTTAATATCGAATCGAGGTTTATTTTTGTTCTTTTATTATTTTTGTTCTTTTTTTTGATCTTGTTTAATCTTGTGTATCTCAGTATTTGCTTTCTTCTATTTTCTCTCTAATGTCTTGCCCACCATGAGAACCAACTGCTTCGAGACTACCTAGCCGAAGAAGAGCCCTGATGGCCTATGGCGATGAACAGGTCTTCATAGTTGTCTTTTATTTCATAGTGTAGATTAAGAAGGCGAACGATCCTATACGCCATGCTTGTACGCCTTCCAAGAAAAGGTAAATCATCGCAACGGTTCAAAAGGTAAGCAGACTGAAGAGGTATGTGTTTCTTTCTTTCTTTCTTTCTTTAGTTTAGATTTCTATCTCTATCTCTCTCAAATTCTTTTCACCACACTTCCTTGTAAATACCATCATAACTAATAAAATAAATAAAAATTTTAGAGAATCTTACAAACGCTTCCATCGCTAGTCCCTCCTGAGGATCACGACCCGCATAGCCTTGCTACAGCGGATTCGAATTGAGCACTTGCACACCTTTAATTCTCAGATCTAATATTTTATATTTTGTGTGCAGGAAAAGTTCAATCACGACCCAATCTGGATGTTGTTCCTCCCATATAAAGCCGCATGTAATGAGTTTATGGACTTCAGCTTCAAAAGCCTCCATAATGTTCGGGCGAAATCGGCGTTGTTGTTGCTTGACTGGCTTGGCGTCAGGCTTGATGTTCAGACGATGCATGGCTACTTGTAGATCAAGTTCGGGCATATCTTCGTAGTTCCATGTAAAGACATCTATATACTCTCTTATGAGTACCATCAATTCTTCTCTTTCCGTAAGTGATAAGCTTTCACTTATAAAGATGGGTTTAGGGTGATCTTGACTACCCAAGTTAACCTGAATCACTTTGTCTTGAGTAGGTGGTTCGCGTTGTTCGAATCGCTTTTCCCACTTAAAATCTAATTGTTGAGCCCATGGTTCCTCATCAGTAGCTTCCGCTGGTTCTAATTAGCTGTTTGAAGTTATATTAACGGTGAGCTTCTCGAACATTGTTCCCACACTGACATCTAAGTCCCATTCGGAGGAAGAGGCGGAGCATGATGGGATCGGTTTGTTATCTTTGGATTGAATCGTTGTAGGCGGTGAAGGTGTGACGTATCCCAACCCCTGCGGTGTGTTATCATAGTAATTTGACGGTTTCCCTCTCGGCACAAAGTTACGCAGCAAACCACGTCTTCCTTTTTTGAAATTCAGGCCTTTCCCATGATGCAGGTTGTATCCTATTTTTCTCATCATATGCTGTGCTAATCGTGCATAATGGAAAAATTGTGGGGTATCTAAGTCTGAACTCGAATCTGCGGTTGCAGACCTTTGCAGTTGGGCTCTACCGAATATTATTGATAATTGACCCTTTTGGATGGAGGAACCACTAAAACGGATCCTTCTATACATTCTACACATGCACTTGATGTACTTGATTTATGCAATGCATGTGTAGAGAGCTATCCGTAATGGATTCAAACAATTTGACACTCACAGGATAATCAAAAGAAATATTGTCATTAATTACCCATTCGCCCTCCTCTTCAAAAGAGTATTACATTGAGGATTATTAAAATATGCTATAATTGGTTCGCCGACCAAAGTAGCTAGCGTGTCAGCTTCAGATTTTGCATCTGCTTCATTGCCACTATCATCATTGTCAGGCAAAGACTCATGTACTGTTTCACTGACTTCCTGATATAGAAGAGCATCAGTAAAGTAGTTTTCCACCCCTTGAATGGTTATTTCTCAGCAAAGACAGTTCGACTGTTGCATCATCTTCAACATATTTGAAGCACTGGTATAGAGTAGAGGGAACAATCCAGTTAGCGTAGATCCAGAGTCGTCCTAATAACAAGTTGTATGATGTGTCAGCGTCAATGACGTAGCACGTCACTTCTGACTTCAGGCTCCTGATTCGGCAACGTTGTCGAATCTTTCCAAGTGGATGACTACTCCCTACATTAAACCGTATATTGTTGTAGTGGTTGCAGACAACCGATACAGTGGTATGCCAAGGAAGTAGAGGAGCCTTTTGGGGATGATACTGAGTGCAGACCCGGGATCAACCTGTACCCTTTCAATGCATGTCGAACCGATGTATCCAGTGTAGTATAAAGGTTGATCGTGCTTATTATCCTTGAGAAGCATATCCTCAGCTATGAAAGTAATGGCAGGTACTCTTGATTGTACATGATGACATTTGGAGCAAGAGGGCTGTGTGTCACCCCAGGGATTTCTGGCATGTGTGTCAGAAATGATTCTGAGTTAGCCAATGCATCTCTAAGCGCTTCTTTTGTTTCTTTCGAGAGATGAAGGAGCTCGTGTAAGGTGATACGAGCTAGGATATTAGCCAGCTGGGCCAATATATCAAAGCGAAAAGGCATGTTAAGCCCTGGGCATGAAGGCTTCTTCAGGGCATGGTCAAATCAGACTTCTTTCTGCTTCTCTTTTCCCGTCGTCGGGACCGGAGCTGGTGTTGGTATTTGTACCAACGTCATCTGCTATTGTGTCTCGTCAGTAACCCTCTCATACTGTTTTAAGTATGATTTTCAGATTAAGTGCCCGTCGGCTGAGGTACATTAGCCTGCGCTGTGTAAGCGTATTTTCCCCTTCAGAATTGCTAAGAGAAGCTGATGTGAGGTTGCCATCATCCGTCAAGATAGAGATAACATTACAAGATTTGCTCTTTGACTTAGATTTCTTTGAATCCCATTATTCGTCTTGGGCAAGATCTGGGTGTATCCACATGAATTTCTATGTTTCCAATATCAAGGGAACAAGACCCTTAATCTCTTGAGTTTTGGCCGAAGGATGCTTTACTTCTAGCCGTTCTCAGGGATTGGGAAGGTCCCATCAGGAACTGTGACTTTTGGGGTTTGCCAAACTCGAGGGTCACCATATTTGCAGTGACTTTCTTTTGTTCTGATTTCAAAATCAGAACTCCGGCGTCAAACTAAAAACTTGAATTTTGTCCTTGAGGACAAAGCAGTTATCAGTAGAATGATGAACCATTTTATGAAAGAGGCAATAGTTGGGATCGTTCATGCGTCCCATTTCATTAGGACGTTGAACATCCGACAGCTTCAATTTATTCCCTTTGTGGAGTAAATAGAATATTGCGACCACTGTTCGTCTTGAAGGAGTACTGTTTCGGAGGAAACTAGACTCCTGATTATTAAAGCCGCTTTTCTTGACCTTCGAATGAACGTCCCCTGACAATTCAACGGACATAATCTCTTTCCCTTTGGCTTGGGAGGATTGCACCATGTCGCTACGCCCCTTATTATTCATACCCCATTGGCCTTTAGGGTAGAGGGTTCGAAATTCTTAGCTGACTTTTCGACTATCTCAACTTGTTCGACTAGTTCCTTCCAGGTATGGGCTTTGACAGCCCCCATACGAATCTCCACTTGGTTCAGGAAGTTATGCCTACATGTTTGCAAGAGCATGGGTAATGACATCCCTGCTGGGCATATCAGAGACAAGTTTCTGAACCGCTCAAGAAGTTACTGACAGATTCACCCTTCCTTTGTACGATAGAGAGGAGTTTGTTCATGGTTACCTCAGTGTCATCCTCATAAAAATGAGAAAGAAATTGAGTTTCTAAGTCGATCTAAGAATTGATATAGCCCGGAGGAAGGCTTCGGAATCAGTCGAATGCTACCCCCTTCAGGATGCTGATGAACAGTCTGGCCATAATTGCATCGTTATCTATAACGTTACCGGTCTGAGACTGAAAGTAGTAGATATGCTGGTTTGGCGAGCTCTTACCATCATACATATGTAATGTTGGTGGCTTGAACTTTGGCGGGTATGGTACTGAATCCCATTCCAAGGGGTAAGGACGGACTGCCCCTACTTTCTTTAGTTCATCCCTCTGGGATAGGGATGCGATTTGAGCTTGGATGCCTTTAAAAACTTCAACATCCATATAAGAAACTTTCCTTTGATTTCTCAGTCTTGGTTGTTCATCGTTATGATGTTCTTCCCCATTACGATTACTCTCAATATTATTGTTACTCCGGTTAGTGAGGAGTTGGGCGAGCATCTGTTAAATATTGTCCAAGGCTTCTTGCTGAGCCTTGGAGTTTGCTCCTGGGCTTCCAACCGTCGACGGAGGTCATCATTACCGTTATCAGCCATATGTACTGACACTCTATCTGTTCGTACTGAGCTGACTGTTGCCGAAGAGGCATACCCATTGTGTCCTCCCCATCAGACCATTGGAATAATACTCTCATTGGTTCTGGTGAGGTTATTGTAGTTGAGGAGGATGGCTGCTCATGATGTAGGGTATTGCGACCCTAGATCTGATGTTTCGAAAGACACCTTCTTCGTGCACCAAGACTTGGCCTAAGCCCGGGCTATAGTCTGGATATAAAGAACTGAAGGTGGGAGGAAATTAGCACTACGCGGCGCTCGTCTGCCCCTATGCGGTTCCCGTCCCCTTCCGATCATATTGATCGATGCAAAGGGCGGATCTGGTAGATCTCGTGATACGCTCCTTTTGCGATGATTCATAGGAGCTTGCACTGATAGTCGATCAAAAAATGACTATCGGTTGGGAGAGTGGCGGGGATTGGTCCTAACCGGCAATGGACTGAGTGGACCGTCACCAACTGACATCCCACTTGTTAACAACAGAAGGGAGAAGTCTGGAGTGATTTGACTTCCGTTTGCTTACTAAGAACTCTCGCAAGTCGAACCCAGCCGAGCTTAAATGACTCAGGGCAGAGGCTCGGGTATATCGCGCATTGATGTGTTCAGGTAATTTCGAGACCACCTTCTTGCTCGCAAGTTTTGAAAGCGAAACACAGGATGATGCCTGATTCTTCTCATCACTGCAAGAGGTGGTTGGCACTAGACAGTGTTTTAGTTCTAGCTTCACGGCTAAGAACTTTGGGAGCACTCTTAGGCGCTGAAGCTGCATAAGCACTGCTATCAGCATCCAGGGACGATCCCTTAGCTCCGCTGCGAAGAGCGAACTTAATGCTCGAGGAACTGGGGAGTGGTGGAGCACACTGTGGCGCTTTGTTTGCCACCTTGTTGCGAAGGTGGTTAGCACTGCTAGGTGCTTTAGTTCAGCCTGGCGGACACGAACTTCGCGCGTACCCTGAGGTACTGGCACTGTGCTTGCTATGCCACCAGCAACTTCGCTCGTGAGAACGAGGTTGGCGCAAGGAGTTACTGGCTTGGATTGGGCGAAGGCAAAGTTGCCGCCCTAGCCTCGCGACTAATAGCCTCGGTGAAGCAGGTAGACATTTTGTCTTATCTTTGCATGATAGGCGAGTCTGTGGTGTAGAGCTGCGCCTGAAGCTTTACACGGAGTTTTCTGTTTTGGCTTCCACATCTGCTTTGGAAGAGGAGATTTAGGTTCGCAAGGAACCTGGCTAGCCTCGCACGAGGCTGAGAGGAGTTGGAAGAGGCTCGTTTTGGTTTTGTTCTGAAACCTTGGCCATCGAGACCTTATATGCTTCCATACTTGGAGCATTGGACTACCTCTAGAGAGCAGTTCCTCGAATTTTCCTTGGTCGAAATAAACAATCAAGTTTTCGAAAGTAACGGGCTCAGGATGATGACCGTCGCATTGCGACACCGTCTCCTTATTGAGCTAGAAGACTGAAATCCCCAGCGGAGTCTCCATCTTATTTTCCATTGATTGCGAAAGGGGAAAACTTACAAAAAGTGTCGAGAAGCGAAATTACAAGTAATTTAAAGAGAAAATTACAGGTAGATCTCCTCTGAGATTTCTGGAGAAGTGTGCCTATAGGAATCTGATCAGCGCGCGATCACTTTATCCCTTTGACGATGCAATCGGTCAGATGATCGAACTGCCTCCTGATAGGACTCCCTTCTCGCCTGGTTCGAGGAATTAGAGAACAAAGGATCGGTAGAGCCCTTTTTCTAGGATTCTGCTTCTCAAGCCAATCTCCTCTCTATCCTTGCCCTTTTTCTCCTCTTTTTTTGTGTATGCCTCTGGTAGGCTATTTATAGGGAAAACAGAGGTATAATCGCCCTAAAAATTTGGAAATAGATTGAGCCAATCCGTTTACATCCGGAAAGTAGCCTTGTCGCGAGGTTAGAAACAGCTTCTGTGAAGCTAGGAATAGTATGTAGCGCCAATCCTTAATTCGCTCTACTAAATGAGGGATACTCCCTTGATCCTCTCTAG
>JAVJIF010028749.1:0-81897 GCA_038442645.1 Agave tequilana | reverse complement strand
ATATTCTTCACAAAAAGTGGTAAAGGGTTGGTTAATGAATTCACCTCCTCTATCACTTCTTATTCTTAAAATCGAAACATCTTTTTCTTTTTCAACTCTTTTTCTTAAAAGTTGGAATACGAAATGCTTGATTTTTATGTTCAAGAAGAAAACCCAAGTAAAACGTGAAAAATCATCAACTAAAACAAATGCAAATCTATTCCACTTAGACTTTTGGTTTGTGTAGGGCCAAAGATCCATATGGATTAACTCCAAAGGACGTGATGTCATGATATCCTTAATTGACTTGAAAGAAGACTTAGTTTGTTTCCCAAATTGACATGCGTCACAAACTCGGTCCTTTTCAAAACTCAAACAAGGAATACCTTTCACCATTTCTTTATGTTTAATCTAGAAATATGGTCAAAAGAAATATGGCCTAATCTTCTATGCCACAACCAAGTCATCATCGAGGGCTTTTAAACAAGTAAATATTACAAGTCATATTAGACATATCTATCATATAAACATTACTTTTCACGAAAACTGGAGAACACACAAGTATTAGAAATTCTATCAATTACTTTACAAGCTACATTATCAAAACAACATCAAAACCTTTATCACAAAGTTGACTAACACTCAAGAGGTTATGCTTGAGTCCATCAACTAAAACTACATTCTCAATTAAAGGGGATGTGCCAAGTTTTACATTACCAATACCGATGATTTTACCCTTGGCGTCATCTCCGAAGGTGACGGTGCCACCTTCATGGTATCTTGACAGGGTTGCAAAGTTGTTGATGTCCCAAGTCATGTGCCTTGAGCAACCACTATCAAGATACCACAATCCTCTACGTCGTTGGGCTTTGGAAGGTACCTATATCATTTAACAAAGTTGTTGACTTTGGTACCCAAACTTTCTTGGGTCCTTGAAAGTTAGTGTTTCGAACCCAAACATTATGAAAAGGTGCACTTAGTCTATCATAGCAAAAGTTGGCTAAGTGTCCTTTCCGCCCACAATGTGAACATGAGAACACTCTTCCATACATGAATGCATGATGAGTGTGTGAGGTGTGAGCATGCTTTGGGGGTTTGCCACGATGTAAAGGTTGTGTGGTATGAACATGAGCATGAGCATGGTGAACATTTTTCTTAGGGGCTTGTTTCTTAGGAAACATAGCCTCTATCTTCTTCTTATCAAACTCACAATTTTTCAAAACAATACCTAAAGAATCTATTCTTTCCTTAAGCATGGTAATCTCATTAGCATCAACAAATGGGGACTTGCCTTTACAAGAAGTCTTATATTTATCAAATTCATTTTTAGTGGAAACCAAAGTAGAATGCAAGTCATTATTTTCTTTAGAAAGATTTACAACTTGAAGACTAAGAGATTCATTTTCCTTTTTCATTTTTAAATACTTTTTCTTCAAGAAGTCATAATTGTGAGACAATTCTACAAAAGCTTCTCCTAACTCATCCATGGAAAGATCTTCATCAAATGAAGGGGAAGGGGTTACCTTGCTAGTGCTTTCATTAGCCATGAAGCACATGTTGGCGGTGTCGATCTCCTCCTCGGATTCGCTCTTGGAATCCCATGTTGCCTCCATAGCTTTCTTCTTGAAGGGCTTCATGGATGAAGAAGGCTTCACTTTATCCGGACATTCCGCTACAATGTGTCCCGGCTTTTGGCAATTGAAGCATATGATCTTTCTTTCTTCTTTGCCTCCTTGCCATCTCCTTCTACCATGGAATTTCGCCTTGTTGTACATCCTCCGGACATTCTTGACAAGAAGTGAGAGCTCTTCGTCATCTTCTTCTTCATCATCTTCGTCGGAGTGAGTAGCTTGACTTTTGAAAGCTATGGTCTTCTTCTTGGAGGGAGCCATCTCCTCTCTTGCTTTCCTTTCCATCTCATGGGTTTTTAGATTCCCAATGAGACCAATTAGCTCTATCTCATCCTTGTCGTTGAGTTCCTTCAGGTTGTAGCCTTGACTTCCCATGAAGGAGGAAGAGCCCGGATGATCTTTCTTACTCTTTGATCATTGTTTATGTCCTCACCTAGAGAAGAAAGTCCATTAGTAATCTTGGTAAATTTGTAACCATATCATCTATGGTTTCATTCTCTTGCATGCTAAAATTTTCATATTGGGACCGAAGAAGGTCTATCTTGGCCCTCTTCACTTGTGATGTCCCTCATGTGTGACTAACAAATGGGTCCAAATCTCGTATGCGGATTTGCAATGAATGACTCTAGCTATGTCATCATCATTGAGGCCTGTAGGAGTGCATAATGAGCCCTAGCATTGGCATCAAACTCCTTGGTCTCAATTTCGGACCAAGTAGATTCATCACCGGTGGGTGTGGTAAAAGATTTGGTCACGGCCTTTGCAACTCGGCTACCTAGAGATTGCAAGAACACGGTCATCTTAACCTTCCATATGGGAAAGTTAAGTCCATCAAACTTAGGGGTGTCTTGATACCATCGGCCATGTTTACTAAATGAGTATGAATGAAATGATTAGCAGTGTGAGGATCTCTCTAAGGTTGTTAAGCCAAATCCTAGAGTCCAAGCTCTGATACCAATTGAAATACACCTAGAGGGGGGTGAATAGGTGTAATTGCTAATCTAATGATCTTTTTCAACTTAAGTAAATATGAGTGATGCAACGATCTCTCAAAACACGACTAGGAGCCGAATACCCGGTGAAGGGTTCTGAACTCCGTCCTCCCAATTCCCCTAGAATGGGTTAGAGGTGCATAATGCAACCGTGTTGTATGAGATTTGATCGAACAGGATAAGAATGAAATGCTATGATGAAATACACACAATGAATATCACAAGTAAAACAAACAAGAGAGAATTGCACAAGTAAAGGGTTAGTTCTCAAGCAAATAATTGAAGACAATATAAAGCAAGAGAAATGTAAAGCAAGATGACGCAAGGCAATCGCAAAGACGAATGATTTGTTTCGAGGTTCGAGCCACCGCTCTAGTCCCCGCCTTCACCTCCGTGAAGGGTTTCCACTATCCACCGAGGACGCCTTACAATTTGGTCTACCGAAGACCGAGCACCGAGCTCCACACCTTACAAAAGAACCTCAACCTTAGAGGTTGCTCCACAAGAGAGAATCACAAGAACAAGAGTGATCACAACAAGATCACTAAACTCTTTCTCAAACACTTTTACAATTCTCACTCTTTTTACAACTTCACTATAGTATGAGTAATGGATTTTTGGCTCTATGAAGTGTGGTGAGAAAACTTCAGTTGTAGAGTGATATTAGCAATCAAACACAACTGAAAAACTAGCTCAAAAGATTGGAATTAAAAGCTTTCAAACAATTTTTCCTTTTCTCTTTGAAAACAATGAAAACTTGAGGATTTTTCTAAGTGAATAACAAAGACCTATTGCCCTCTATTTATAAGGAGAGAATAGGTTAAACTCTTTTCTTTACACCTAATTTGACCTGCAAAAGGCCTCCAACAACTCTCTAAAAGTCTGTTAAAGAAGAAAGAAAAAATAGATTTTCAGACTTGCCCAAAGAGAAAAGAGCCGTTAGGCTGCAGCAGGCTTGGCGGTCGACCGGTCCGGTCGACCGTCGCCTTGCTGGCAAAGAGCCGTTGGGCTCCGTCGACTGTCCGGTCGACCGTCCTCTTTGAGGAAACACAGTTTTCTTTCTACCGGTCGACCGGTCGGTCGACCCAAACAACCGAGAGTGGATCTGTTTACAGTCGGTCGACCGTCGTTCGACCGACAGACATGCACAAACCGTGCATGTCCTGGCACTGGCGCTGGTCGACTGGGCGGTCGGCCGGTCAGCCTGAAATAAGGAAAACAGTATTTTCTGACTTAGGAAAAGTTTGTAAAAAGTTTTGGTTTTGAATAATCTTAAGTAACATGCTAGTAGGAGTATATACACATGATCTAAACAAGTTATTTATTTTGTAAAACTTAAGATCATGTAAATATCTACTAAGGCATGAGACTAAATTTAAACATGAAAACTTAAAGAACAAGACTTCATATTTTAACAAAACAAATTGTGTATGTGTATCCTAGAGCCAAATATCCTACACTCAAACTTTAACATTCTATTCTTACAATGTTCTAAGGACTTCAAAGCTTCAAGAGGGGCTTTCTCCACTTGATCTTCAATTTTGCATCTTGAGCCCAATTTGAGTTGTCTTGAGTCCAAGTCACCTTCCTTTAGGGAAGAAAACACCTATACAAGATAGAAAACCTGAAACACACTTAAACAACAAATAATATTAGTACAAATAACTAATATGTTTTGTAATCATCAAAACACACTAAAGACGGGTGATTGTAACCTTGGCCAACACAAGGAACCCTGGTATGCGGACATAGTCAATTACCTGGCCACTGGACAAATACCCGCTGACTGGACAAAGCAAGACCAGTGTCATTTCTTTGCCCAAGTACGGTACTTCTTCTGGGAAGAGCCGCATCTTTTAAGTGTTGTCCCGACCAGATTATTCGATGATGCATACCAGAGGAAGAACATAGGAGTGTGCTAAGCTTTTGTCATGAACTTGCATGCGGAGGACACTTCGGTCCCCGCAAGACTGTAGAGAAAGTTTTACAGAGTGGATTTTACTGGCCCACTTTGTTCAAAGACTCATTACACTTTTGCAAGACATGTACAAATTGTCATAAGATTGGGAAAATTTCAAGAAGAGACATGATGCCCCTGAACTCGATCCTAGAAGTTGAAATTATTGATGTTTGGGGTATCGACTTCATAGGACCATTCCCTATTCCTTCGGCAACCAGTTCATTTTGATTGCTGTCGATTACGTCTCTAAATTGGTAGAAGTTATGCCAACAAAGACCAATGACAACAAAGTGGTTGTCAAATTTCTCAAAGAAAACATCTTCTCCCAATTTGGCACCCCCAGAGCGATAATTAATGATAATGGATCACATTTCTGCAATAGAGTTTTTGAAGCTCTAATGCGGAAATATTCCATCAATCACACGTTATCTACTTCGTATCATCCCCAAACAAATGGGCATGTTGAAGTCACCGATCGACAGATCAAGCTCATTTTGAAAAAGACTATCGGATAAAACCGAAAGGATTGGTCTGTCAAACTCAACGATGCATTGTGGGCTTACCGCACTACTTTTAAGACAGTTATGGGGATGTCTCCTTACAGAATTGTATTCGAAAAAGCCTGTCATCCGCCAGTGGAGCTAGAAAACCGTGCCCTATAGGCCATTAAGCAACTCAATTTTGATCTGAGTAAGGCCGGTGAGCTAAGGAGACTACAGATCTCAGAATTAGAGGAGATACGGAATGAAGCCTATGAGAATGCTCTGATCACCAAAAGCAGGACCAAACTTTTTCATGATCAGATCATAAACCGGAAAAACTTTGCCCCAGGAGATAACGTTCTGCTGTACAACTCTAGGCTTCATATTTTCGCGGGGAAGCTGAAGACTCGTTGGTCTGGACCGTTCATTGTGCGCACCGTTTTCCCACACGGTGCTGTGATTATTGTCGATCTAAGAACAATGTTGAATTCAAAATAAACGGGCAAAGACTGAAGCTATTTTTAACCACTGAGCCTGCATCGCAGGCTGACATTGTGCAGAGTCTTTTCGCTCCGTCATACACCTGACCACAGCCATCCACATCGCAACAAAAATAATAAAAAAAATATAAAAAACAAAATAACATAATGAGTTAGAAGTACAAGATCCTTTCTAAATTTAAAGAATAATCATAATTTCTTCTTTTATAAAGGCTAAAGTATAGGAGGACTTATGAGGGTTGAACCTAATTCTTACATCCTTCGGTGAATTTTACTTAGATAATTGAAAATTCTTTTTTTCTTAAAGAGGCTTACTAACAACTAAATATTTTTCTTCCCTTACTGGATTTTGTGGTTGCAATCCGCTGAAAACCCTCAGGAGATGACACTCCTCCTCAGGGAAGATGACTAAGGGTAGAGGTTTAAAGGCTTGTTGCACATGCTTAGTGCAATTGCGTCACCTGCGACTGTGAAAGTGTGTAATAATTTTCTTATTTTTTATTGTTTTGCTCGGGATGAGCAAAAAGATAAGTGTGGGGGTGTGATTAGTCTATAATTTTGCATGATTTGTATCACATTCATATACTTATTTGATATAAAATTCTGCTAATGAAGCTTTGCTTGCTTGATCCTAGGTCCATGGTGTGTAAATGAAGAAGAAGACCCCAAATCACCATTTAATGGTTGATTAAAGGCCTACCAAGTAGCCATTGACCTTAGGGAGAAGATTTTGTTAGCCTAGGGCATTAAATTCAGAATCCAGAAGATTCAGCTGATAGGAGACAGAAGGGACAGCACGCTGCCCGAAGCCAGGAGCGCGCCACCCTGGCAGGGCTGCGGAAATGCGGCCCAGGCCGCGTTTCTGTGGCCGTACGGGCGCAGCCGCGCCCGGGGTTTGGGCCAGGGGTTGTCCCCCTGGCTCCCCTTCCTCTGGTGCCTATAAAAACCCCCCCGGGGTCTGAGGAGAAGCAGATCCAGAGTTTAGGAGTTGTTATTATCTTATTCTAGGAGTTGTAGTTATTGTAGTTTCCTTCTTCTTCTAGTTTTAGTTTAGCCATTAGAGTGAAAGAGAGAGAGTGTGTGTAAAAGTTGTATTTGAAAGTGGCAATCTAATACAAGTAACTAGTTCTCTTTCTTCTTTCCAATTACTTGTTGTTTTTCCATTTGCTTTTACTTCCTTGTTCTAGTGTAACTCCCCCCTCTTTACATCTTCTCTTTTTATTTCTTTACTACCATGTCTAACTAACTCTCTTATTGCATGGCTAACTACTACTAACCCACTAATCTCTAACAACTTGATTGATAATGCAAAAGAGTCAAAGTGTCAAACAAGCCTTGTGCAAATGAGAGCTATGACATCTTAAGACGAGGGTTCTAATTCTAATTTACTTACAAGTATTAGCTCTCTTATATTTCATGCTTAACGGTTTTTGATGATCTATAGAGTTTAAACTTTGCTTGATTTTTTAAGTTAGAGATTTTCCTTTTAACTTTGCCGATACCATTAGTGCACTTGTGTCTTCCCATATTCTCGCCTTCAATTGGATCTTGATAAGGGAATGTCCAAGTTTTTACCGTGTAAAGCTAAAGTTTAAGGAAGAACTTTCACTCGATTTCCATGTGAATGTTCCTATGCATAAGGGTTATGCTTGCCTATGATCCATCGTGAGGCTACATCTTCAAGAAGTTAGAGATTAGTGGGAGCACTTAGTAGAAAGTTAGCCATGCGTTTTTACCATTAAGAAACCCAATTTTACAAATCACCAAATCATTCTAAAACAATTTTTGAAACCAACTTACTTTCGTTTTCCAATTCTTTATTTGAAACAAAGAACTTTCTCTTTTCTTGAACAAAAAAGCCGCATCAAGCTTTCGTCGCTCTCTCTCCTTGTAGATACGACCCGTAGAGCCACTTTGCTACTACGGAAGAATCGCAAAGGTAGTAACATCGACCCACATTCCTTTACTTATTTTTGTGCTTGCTTTTTGCCGATCACATACAAGGCCACAAAACTAAGGATTTTATTATATGAACCGCTTTAAGGCGTGAATACTTATGCTTTATGAGATACAAATACCCAGCTTAATCAGAGGATTTATATATATATTTTTTTCTTTTTCTTTTTTTCTTCTTTTTTTTAAACTTATCTAATCATTTTTTGCATAAATATCAAGGCTTGCTTAGGCTAAAGCACCTAGCTAATAAATAATTAGATTTGTTTATTTTAACAGATATATATATATATATATATATATATATATATATATATATATATATATATATATATATATATATATATATATATATTAATGAGGCATAAAATCTTTGCTTTTGAACCCTAAGTATGTAAGTGTATAAAGTGTGCATATTTCATCAAGGAAAAGACGACTAAATTACTTTGACAAATTATCTTCCTAACCATAAAAATCAAACAAATAATCTTATTTTGACCAAGTATAAGAAATCCTAATTTTAATTCTCCTATTCCTTAAAATTGACTTAATTTCTTACAAAAAACATGTCAAAATATTGTTTCTATTTTCAAAAAGTTTTTAAAAGTAAAGAAAATCTTAATTTTTTTCTTTTTCTTATTTTTTTTAAGGAAAAACCTAAGTTATGCTAGAACCCTCCCCTACACCTATCTCATTCATTGTTCTCAATGTATGAATTAATGCATAGATGCATGAAAAAGAAGAAAGGGAAGGAAAATATTACCTTAAGGTGGTGATTCCGGTGGTGGTCTGATTGGTCCACGAAATGCGGCCCAATCGAATTTGCGTGGAGTTCGGAGGAACCCACCAAAAACCTCTCTAATATAACCCACTAAAATGATGTATACATGAATGATTTTTATTAAAAAATTTACCCCTATCTAATTTTCAAATTTCATAACTAATTTTGGAGTCAATTTTATCAACACTCTTGTCCCAAAATGGAGTGTAAAAAAATGGAATGATTGACTTGGACTTAAGAAGTACGGGAGCTAATATTGTCTTAGGAAAGTCATTTAAGTCAAGTAAAAGTTCAGGAGTCGAAATTGGTTCAGGAAGTGGCCAAATCAAGAAGTTGAAACTCAAGTCCACAATCATTTTCCCACAATAGAATGTGACTTAATATTGGTGATTCAAGTTCAAGAATGACAGGTATGGGAATCAAAACTGACTCTAAAATATTACTCAAGTTGGGTGACAAAATAGGAGTCAATATTGATTCAGGAATTTGAACTGGATCATAAATTTGAGAATCTAGGTCACATTTCTCATTGAGTTCAATTTTATAAAAATGAGAACTTGCCAATTTATCAATGGGACTTTCAAAAGTATGAAATTGGTCAAGTTCAATATGATGATCATAAAAGATTGGCGATTCAATTTCATGATGAATAGGCACAGAATCCAATGTTGATTCGAAAAAAGATTGAAATCAAGTGAAGGTACCGGAGTCATTATTGAATCAGGAAGTAGAATTGAATTACCAAGTTTAGGTTCAGTATCATATTCATTCTCAAGTTCAATTTCAGGAAAGGGATAACTTGCCAAACTGTCAATGTCATTTTCAAAATTTGGAGTTTGGGCAAGTTCAAATGGGTGTGCTGAAATGGAATCTTATTTTTCAAAACAACATGATTCTTCGGCTCTAACAGAATGGTTAGCGACATCAGAAATGGTCAAACGATGAGAATGGAGAGTTTGGACTATTAGATCTATGTCATGATTACGAGCGATTTGAGCCTGAGTCATAGTTTCAAGCATCTTTTCATAGTCGATTGGTTCATCGTTTTGTTGCGAGTGGACTTGAAAAGATGAAGTGTTGTTTTGGAATTTATGGTGAATTGTGAGTCTGTCAGATTTTGTGATTGTTGTTTCGACTCACGCATTCTCAGTTTCAAGATTGATGGTTTTCTATTTTGAACTGGTGGAACTGAGTATGAATCTTGAAAATATTGTGGATAAGGTGGATAAGGAGACAAGTTGGTTGAAAATTGGACTCGGGGAACGTGAATCCCCATTCTGTAAAGAGTTGAAATTATTTTGAAAGTTATGGTCATAAGATTAGGGGTATGGGTTATATTGATTCGGATAAGACTAATCCGGCACACTAGGTTGGTTAAAATTATGATGTGCCGGGTTGGTAATATCCGAAAAAGAGATCGGGTGTAATATGGATTACCATTAAAATTGGAAAATTATTGTTATAAACCATATCACACAGGAAATATCAAACACAAACAAACAAAAACAAACAAAAAGCAAACAAATAAAAGAAAAAATCTAACCTAAGTTAGGGTAAACCTTAGACCTACACGACTCCTAACTGGTTAGACTGTCCACGGGGGGTATATTATTGAATCTGACCACAAGTTAATCGGTCAGGTAGGGGCAAGATTAGTGAGAGGTATCCACGCAAAAGCGACAGGCCTAATTAAGCCAAACCACCAGCCTTCGGGGTTTCGCCCCTCAATCCCCGACCTTAGTCACCGATTTGGCAAGAGTCAAATTCAAATCAACTTTCCCCTTAGGTCAGTCTCCTATTTAAGTCCGAGATGTCCCTAGGGCCAACGTCTACTCAGTTTTAGTTAGGCTTGGGTTAGTGAGTGAGGAGATTGTTTGTGGGCTAAGGAGGGTAATGACTTTCTCACCTTATCTTGTTTATAGGACAAGCCCTTAAATCAATTTAGTGCAGTGTACGAGTATATAGAAAAAAGTAACACTCAAGCAATATTTCATACAAGAATGAACCTTATACAAAATACTATGCACGCATATCTTGGCTCCAGCACTCTTCAACAGTAAATAGAAAATGTAATGAAAAAGACACGTGCCTAAATGCAAAATCTAAATCATTTTTAGCATTTACAATTAACTTTTTACTGTTGTGTTAGAAATGTATATACAGTGAGTCAAGCAAGGAGATAAATGCTACAGATATTAAACTATGCAATTTAACCAATCTTCAGAAAATACAGGTAGTAGTTCACTCAGATTGCCGCAAGAATTTAGCAAATCTGAGGGCTTCTGGGCTCTGCTTTCTTCAGCAGAGCCAGGGCCACATATATGTCCACTGCAGCGAAAATTCCTTGATTGTTAAATCTGTACACCAAGAACAAAGAAGAATTTAGCTAAAAATGTAAACTAAAAGAGAATTATTTACCGTCCCTCCCCGACAACGGCGCCAAAATTTGATTAAGGTTTTACCTGCACACAAAAATACAGAATTTCAGAACTTAGAATAAAGAGTGCAAGTACTCAATACTACCGCAATAGCAAGTGGCTATGCGGGTCGTGATCCACAAGGAGGGACTAGCGATGGAAGCTTTTTTAGTAAGTTCTCTTAGAGGTTACAAAGAATGATTAAAGTTCTTTTTTTAGTTCTTTAAAAGAAAGAGAAAAATGGAGTTACAGTTAAGTGAGGAAGAAAGTCGAAGATAGAGAAGGTGGAGAAAATGAAAGTGAATATGTACAAAGAAATTGAAAAAGAGTGATAAAAGAAGTAGTAAATTGTGGTGTTCTAAACTAAAGAATTAAAAGAAAGAAACTAAAAGTTACTTACCTCCTTTGGCCAAATACTTACCTTGAATCTGTGGTAATGATGTTACCTTTGTTGAAGCCGACAGATTGAAAGATTTTGATGATGGATAATAAAGTGATACAGATGCATTTGTAACTCTATCTCAAGCATCTATACAGAATTTTGGTTGCTCAAACTCATATGAAGTATTTGACTATTTTTGTATATTTTTAGAATTTTTGTTAAAAGTCTTGAACACATACATAATAGTCATATAGTCGACTTGCCCTCAACTATAGTCGACTAACCTATCACCTAGTCGACTTGAGCCATTATACAGTTGACTACGGGCTTCCATAAAAAATATCCTGCTCTCTGTTTGTTCTCTGTTTAGCAGTATTAGTCAACTTACCTCTTGACCCTAGTGACTAACCCATGCTATAGTCGACTAACCATGTTCTACTGGTCGACTAATTACAGTTTCAAAAACTTGTTATCCATATCAGTCTTGCTATAGTCGACTTACCTCCTATACTAGTCGACTAACCATGACAAAAATTGTTCATCTAGTTGACTAACCCATAGACCCTAGTCGACTAATAGTGGTTTCTGACTGTTAAACAGTTTCTGATTTTTGGTGTTTTATCCAACGTTTTAATTTTCAAATTTGAATTGATAACTTTCCTAAGTGACTATAGATTTCACCTATAAATAGAGATGTTGTCCTAGGATCAATTCACCAATTCAAAACAAATGTTTTCTGTCCAAAAATTCTGTTCAAAATTCTGTTTTTCTGAAAACTTCTACTTTCTGTTTCTTTAGCAATTCCTACTCTTTTGTGAAGAATTCTGAAAGTTCACCTATAAGAGACCTTGTCCACAATCACATACAGATTCAAGGCTTATAGGATTGATCATAATCACTCAAAGAGAAGTATTGTACAAGATCGTCTTCTTGGTGTAAAAGAGAAGTTGTACAAGGTGTTGTCTTCTTGGTGTAAGAGGAGTTGTACACATTTGGCAAAGGGGGTTTTGTCAAGTGGTGTACATGTGTTGGTTTTGGGTGTATTCAAATCAGGAAAAGGAAAATCTCAAGCGGATTGCTTGTAGACTGGACGTAGGTCACAAGGACCGAACCAAGATAAAATCTTTTGTCTGAGTTTTATTCTGTAAATTTTACTTTCCTGCAAGTAGTTTATTTAAAAAGTTTATAAACACTATTCACCCCCTCTAGTGTTTGTGTTACTTGTTTATAGATCCTACACTTGGTATCAGAGCAAGGATGGCAACAGGATTCCCTTCATCGTAACTCAAAGAAGGATATTCTACACAACGTCCACCATTATTTGATGGATTGAACTATAACTACTGAAAGTATAGAATGAAGATCTACTTGCAGTCACTCAATAATGAACTATGGAATATAGTGGAAGCACAATACACTAAACCTGCAACCAATTATGATGCTTGGAGTGAAGAACAAAAGAAATCTGTTAACCTTGATGCCAAGCAATGAACGCGCTCTACTGTGCCTTGAACAAAGAAGAATTTAATCACGTTTCAACAGTCAAATCTGCAAATCAAATATGGCAGATCTTACAGGTAACACATGAAGGTACAAATAAGGTTAAAGAGTCTAAATTTTCTATTCTTTTTTACAGGTTCGAACTCTTCAAAATAAAGGAGAACAAAACCATTGCATAAATGGTTACAAGGTTCACCGACATTACAAATTCCTTAGTAGCCCTTGGAAAGGAATATACGCAAGTTGAAAAAGTCAGAAAGATCCTTCGTGCACTCACATCGGATTGGGAGAAGAAAATCACTACAATAGAAGAAGCGAATGATCTCTCAACAATGTCATTAGAAAACCTTATTGGTAATCTAATGGCATATGAAGTGCAACTCGAAGACAGAAAAAGGATGAACAACTTCAATCAAAGAAGAAAGTACTTGACTTCTATCATCCTCAGATATGGACAATTCAATGACGATGAAGAGGAGATGACGATGCTTTCAAGAAAATTTAAAAGATTCTTAAAATAAGGTAAGTTTAAAAAGAATAAAGATACTAATGATAATCCTATTTGTTTTAAGTGTAACAAACCAGGTCACATAAAGAAGGATTGCCCATTGATAAATCAAAAGGAAATTTTAAGAATTTCAATAAGTTCAATAAGAAGAAGAAGCCTTCCAAGCAATTTGGGATGATAGCGATTCATCTTCCTCTGACAAAGAAGAAGCCACTGAAACTTCCAATATCTGCTTCATGGCTCAAGAAGATGAGATACAAGATTATGATGAATTATTAGAAGCATTTAATGAACTCTATAATGATTTCAAAAATGAAAAGATTAAAAATAAAGTTTTAACAAAGGAAAATGAAAGACTCGACAATGAAATTCAATTTATGTTTCTCAAACATCTTCTTTAAATTCTCAAAAAGATGATTTTGAAAAAGTTATTTTTTCTTTAAAAAAAGATAATGAGAATTTCCTAAAAGAAAATTCTATGCTTAAAAAGAAACCATTTCTTTAAATTCTAGAATTACTATTTTAGATAAAGAAATGACTAGTTTCAAATTAAGTATGAAGAAAATTTGAAAAATGTGACAAAATTTAATAAAGAAAAAGAAATTTAAATGATTTATTGTCTTACGAAAAGATGTTAAATAATCATTTTGGTCTTAGATTTTCAAAAGATAAGATTTACAAACCTGCACATGTTGGTCTTGGATTTTCAAAAACTAATTTTATAAAATCTTCACATTTTTATAATTATAATCCATATAATTCTTTTGTGAAAAGAAATACTAATACTATTTCAAAAAGAATTAGGAACAAATATATATGGATTCCTAAAAATCTAAATTATGTTGATAAAAATGCTTATATTGCATCTTATATACATGATGTGTGTAATTCAGTTAATTATGTTTATACTAACACATGGAAACCAAATTCTAATTGGATTTGGGTCCTAAAGGCTAATCTTTTTCGGACCCTATCATGATGGGTACTATACAAAATATTTTATCTTATAGGTATCTTATAAAGAAAAGTGGATACTTGATAGTGCTTGTTTCAAACGCATGACCGGACACATTCAACTACTGTCTTCCGTTCAAATCAAAAAGGGAGGTACAGTAATATTTGAAGACAATAACAAAGGAAAAGTTATTGGAATCGGCATGGTTGGTAACATTTCGAAACCCCTTATTGAAAATGTTCTTTTGGTAAGAGGTTTAAAATACAATCTATTAAGTATTAGTCAATTATGTGATAAGGGTTATAAAAAATTTTTTGAAAAAGATGCATGGCTTATATATGATACTAAGATGAAAGATATTCTGTTTAAAGATTTTCGTAACAATAATATTTATGAGTTATCAATAACTTGTATATCATCAAATGATAACTTATGTTTACTTGCTTCAAATAATGATTATTTTTTATGACATAAAAGATTTGGTCATTTGAATATGAAAACAATTTCTAAGATTTCTAAATTTGATTTAGTTAAAGGTCTTCCAAAAATAGCTTTTACAAAGGATTTTTTGTAATTCTTGTCAATTAGGAAAACAAGTTAAATCATCTTTTAAATCTGAAGATTTAGTTTCTACTAATAGACCTTTAGAACTATTGCATTTGGATTTATTTGATCCTACTCGTATTGCTTCTTTAGACAAAAGTAGGTATGTTTTTGTTATTGTTGATGATTATTCACGTTTTTCATGGGTAATTTTTCTAAAAAATAAAAATGATGCTTTTAATGAGTTTTCAAGTTTTTGTAAAAGAATTCAAAATTAAAAGTCTCTAAACATAGTCACTATTCGAAGTGATCATGGTGGAGAATTTGAAAATGAACCTTTTGTAAATTTTTGTGATAAGTATGGTATTACACATAACTTTGCATTTCCTGGAGCATCTCCTCAAAATGGTGTTGTGGAGAGAAAGAAAAGGACTTTGCAAGAATGTGCTAGAACTATACTTATGGACAGTCATTTACCAAAATATTTTTGGCTGAAGCTGTTGCTACTACATGTTATGTTTTAAATCGTGTGCTTATTCGACCTATTTTAAACAAAACATCTTATGAATTGTTTTATAATATTATTTCAAAAGTTTCTTATTTCAAGATTTTTGGATGTAAGTTTTATCTTAAATACAAAAGATGCTTTAGATAAATTTGATGCTAGATCCAATGAAGATATTTTTGTTGGATATTCTACTCAAAGTAAAGCATATAGAATATTTAATAAGAAAACATTTACTATTAAAGAATCATTACATGTTAAATTTGATGAGTCTTTGATTAAGTCTATTTCTAATACTTCTTCACATGATGATGATGATATCATAAATACTCCTATTGATAATACTATTTTATCTTCTGATGATACTAATATTTCTAATGTTGATGAGACTTCTACTGAGTTACCTAAAGCATATGTTGAAGTAAGGAATCATCCACATGATTTGGTTATTGGAGATATAAATCAAGGTGTTCAGATAAGATCCAAGTTGAACTACATGAGAGAAATTGCTTTCATATCACTCATTGAACCGAAGAATATCAAAGAAGCATGTGCAGATGATTTTTGGACTATTGCAATGTAAGAAGAGTTGAATCAATTTGTCAGAAATGATGTTTGAGATCTTGTACAACGTCCTACTGATCATCCAGTCATCGGTACCAGATGGGTCTTTAAGAACAAACTTGATGAATCAGGTCAAGTTATTAAGAACAAAGTAAGATTAGTAGTACAAGGATACAATTAAGAAGAAGGTATTGATTTTGATGAAACTTATGCACCAGTAGTTAGACTTGAATCAATTCATATTTTACTTGCTTTTTCTTGCTTCATGACTTTCAAACTTTATCAAATGGACGTTAAAAGTGCCTTTTTAAATGGTTTTATTAAAGAAACTGTTTATGTTGAACAACCTCCAGGTTTTGAACATGAAAAATTTTCAAGCCATGTTTTTAAACTTAAGAAAGTTTTATATAGTTTAAAACAAGCACTCCGTGCTTGGTATGATAGATTAAAAAGTTTTCTATTAAATTCTAGTTTTAAGATGGGAAGAGCAGATGCTTATTAAACATGTTAATAAAGATATCTTAATTATTCAAATATATGCTGATGATATTTTATTTGGATCTACTAACGATAATCTTTGTAAAGAATTTTCTAAGACTATGCAGACTGAATTCGATGAGCCACATGGGTGAACTTACTTACTTTCTCGGTCTGCAAATAAAGCAAATGAATGATGGAATATTCATTTCCCAGTGCAAGTATGCAAAGGAACTTCTGAAAAGTTTGGTATGGAAAATTCTGGTCGTAAAAATACTCCCATGAGTACTACTATATTCCTAGACAAAGATGAAAATGGTAACAATGTTTATCAGAAACTATATCGAGGTATGATTGGTTCTTTACTATATATTACTTCAAGTAGACCTGATATTATGTTCAGTGTTTGCTTATGTGCTTGATATCAATCAAATCCTATGGAATCACATCTTAAAGCATTGAAAAGGATTCTTCGATATATTAATAACACAATCAATTATGGCTTATTTTATCTGAAATAGCGCATTTGATTTACTATCATATAGTGATGCTGATTTTGTTGGATATAAATCTGATCGGAAGAGTATTAGTGGTACTTGTCACTTTTTGGGACATTCACTAGTATCATGGTTCAGTAAAAAGCAAAATTCTGTATCATTATCAACAACCGAAGCAGAATATATCGCTGCTAGTGTTACATGTGCTCAGATTTTATAGATGAAACAGACCCTATTTGATTATGGCATGTCTATCACAAATTCACTTATTATGTATGATAATACCAGTGCTATTAACTTATCTAAAAATCCAATTCATCATTCATGTACTAAACATATTGATATTAGACAATCATTTTTTACGTGATCATGTTTTAAAAGGTGATATTTCACTAAATTTTTTATCAACTGATAATCAAATTGCAGATATTTTTATAAACCTCTTAAAGAAGATA
Organism: Agave tequilana; assembly: GCA_038442645.1. Classification (NCBI taxonomy): domain Eukaryota; kingdom Viridiplantae; phylum Streptophyta; class Magnoliopsida; order Asparagales; family Asparagaceae; genus Agave; species Agave tequilana. The sequence goes on along the minus strand of JAVJIF010028749.1, from coordinate 64,816 downwards.
TTTTTATGAGATTTTGAAGAGATTTGGGTATTTGTAATATTTTTGATCTTTAAATATTTTCTTTAGAATTATTTTAAGGCATTTTTCACTTATTAGTCGACTTATCAAAGTCTATTAGTCGACTTGATAAGATACTAGTCGACTTAACAGTGTACCAGTCGACTAATTACATCAAATAGAAACATGGGTATTTTTGAGCTTTTAAGCATTAGTCGAATATATCGACCACCTAGTCGACTAAAAGGTTGATTAGTCGACTAGTCAAAAACACAAGTCGACTAACCCTGTCAACATCTGTGTTCTATTTTGGATATTTTACGTTTGAACCCGACCAATATCATTAAATTTGGATCCGATCTCTCTCTATTTTCGATCCTAACCGTTGATCTATTATTTACTTCTCTTTTCTACCCTTCCCCTCATAAAAACCCTAGTTTTTTTCACCCGTTTCCTCTCTCCAGCCGCTAGAAACAGTCGACTACAACATCCGCCAGCAGCAGAGAACCCACTTCTCTTTTTTGTCAATGTCTTGGTAATTTCGTTCCAATCTCTGTCTTATACTCTCAATTCCTGCTCTCTCTACCTTTAATTTTAGATCTAATCATGTCTAAGTCTAAGAAATCTAAATTTACACCGTCTTCTTCCTCATCTCAAACTGATTTTAGGGCTTTTCTTAAAAATCCTGCCTTGAAGATGATTTCTTAAGAATTTCTTCATTAGAAATCTTACCTGATAGATTTGTTAAGTATGAAGACTTTAATGACTATGATATTATCTCTTATTTTCAAAATTGTGGTCTTTATACTATGTTTTCTACTGATTCTAGACAAGGGTATTATCCCTTCTTGATCCACCTGTTTTATATGAACTTAACTACGAAGACAATGAAGATAATGTTCATATCTATTCTATGGTTAAAGGAGTGAATATCAAGTTATCCCCAAAATTCTTAGGTCGTATTTTTTCAATTCCTTATCACGACCTATCTATTAATGACATTAATATAGATGATGCTGAGGTCTTATCAAATATGTTTCTTCCAGGTCAAGGACTACCAATGTCTAAGAATAAATTGAAACCTATTCCTCGTCTAATTGGTCGTACCTTGCCTATAACATATACCCAAAAATCGGGAGTTATAACTATTATTCCCGTGATTTAGCTACGTGTGTCTATGCCATTATGTGGACTAAAAGTAAACTGAGTAAGGATAATTTTTGATAATCTTGTCAATGACCATACTTCCTTCATACCATATGGAGCCTTTTTATCTCATGTGTTTCGGAAATTTCACATAGATCTTGCTTCCGAAATGAGTGTTGTCAAAATTTTTGAGCCTTTTGATCGTACCGTACTTCATCGTATGAAACTTCATGATTTTCCTCACCCTCCACCACAATCTCAACATCCACCCTCTCCTCCTCCACAAAGTTTCACTCAAGCTCTTTCCTCCTCTACTCAACTTCCTTTCACTGAACTCCCTTCCTCTCAACCACCTCTTTCATATCCTGATGCTTTCTACAACTCTATTTCTAATGAAACAGAGACTCTCCAAAACCGATAACAGTCTATGATGGACTCTCAGGATGCATTGCTCTCAAATCAGTCTTTACTAATGGAATATTTTATGAGTATGCAGCTGAAGATGGAGTCTTTTGAAACAACTTAAAAGGAAATTCTAGATATCCTCAAGACCCGTTTTCCACGACCGCCTCCTCCCAGATCCGACATTTGATGCATATGGAGTTGGTTTTGCTACGTGTTTTTGAATTTCTTGCATCTTTTTGTATTTTCTTTCTGTTATGACTCTTTTAGTTTTCTATTGTACTACTTGACATTTTCTGTTTTGTTATGAAAACGCTGGTTGTTCATGTGTCTCTTTATGATCTATGCTATTTCTCTTTTTGTTAATGACAAAGGGGGAGAACGTTTGTGTTAGTTTGTGTTATATCTGTGCTAAATATGTGTTGTGATACGCTTCAAATATATGGATATATGGCAAATATGGGCATATGACATATGTGATATGCTTCAAGATATATGGATATATGGCAAATATGGATATATGATATATATGGCAAATGTTGCACAATATTTATGACTCATGCAGGAGTGAACAAAAACACTTGTTATATATTTATTTGTTATAATATGTTCACTGCAGGGGGAGTTTTCATGCACAGGTTGTCATCATCAAAAAGGAGAGAATGTTGAAGCCTACAGATTGAAAGATTTTGATGATAGATAACAAAGTGATATAGATGCATTTGGAGCTCTATCTCAAGCATCTATATAGAGTTCTGGTTGCTCAAACTCATATGAAGTATTTGACTATTTTTGTATATTTTTAGAATTTTTTGTTAAAAGCTTTGAACACACACAATAGTCATATAGTCGACTAACCTATCACCTAGCCGACTTGAGCCATTATACAGTCGACTAAGGGTTTCCACAAAAAATATCCTGCTCTCTATTTGTTCTCTGTTTTAGTAGTATTAGTCGACTTACCTCTTGACCTAGTCGACTAACCCATGCTATAGTCGACTAACCATGTTCTACTGGTCGACTAATTACAGTTTTCAGAAACTTGTTATCCATATCAGTCTTGCTATAGTCGACTTACCTCCTATATTAGTCGACTAACTATGACAAAAATTGTTCTTCTAGTTGACTAACCCATCGACCCTAGTCGACTAATAGTGATTTCTGACTGTTAAACAATTTCTGATTTCTGGTGTTTTATCTAACGTTTTCAAATTTGAATTGATAACTTCCCTAACTGACTGTAGATTTCACCTATAAATAGGGATGTTGTTCTAGGATCAATTCACCAATTCAAAACATTAGTTTTCTGTCCAAAAATTCTATTCAAAATTCTATTTTTCTGAAAACTTGCTTCTACTTTCTGTTTCTTCACACCAACACCTACTCTTTTGTGATGAATTCTGAAAATCCACCTATAAGAGACCTTGTCCACAATCACATACAGATTCAAGTTTTATAAGATTGATCATAATCACTCAAAGAGAAGTATTGTACAAGAGCATCTTCTTGATGTAGAAGAGAAGTTGTACAAGGTTTTGTCTTCTTGGTGTAAGAGGAGTTGTATACATTTGGCAAAGGGTGTTTTGTCAAGTGGTGTACAGGTGTTGGTTTTGAGTGTATCCAAATCAGGAAAAGAAAAATCTCAAGCGGATTGCTTGGGGACTGGACGTAAGTCACAAGGACCGAATCAGGATAAAATCTCTTGTCTTTACGTTTGCATTTTCTGAGTTTTATTCTGTGAATTTTACTTTCCTGCAAATAGTTTATTTAAAAAGTTTATAATACTATTCACCCCCCTCTAGTGTTTTTATTGCTTGTTTATAGATCCTACAACCTTGAAGTGAGGCGATCAACGCATAACCTATAAGAGTTGATTCCCATCTCTTCCACATTATATCATTAAGATGATGCAAGTATGAAGTGATACAGAATGAGACTAAAAATCCATCATCATGAGCTATCGGTGGCACTCGTAAGGGCAAGACTTTTTCGATGCTATAAGACTCACTTGGATAGTAATTGGTACCAAAGAAGAAAAGTAGAAAGGAAGAAGAAGAAGAGCACAAAAAACAAAGAAGAACATACAAATGCAACTATTGATTCAATCTTGTAACAATAAGAGAAAAGAAGAACAACTTACACCGGTGTCACTCTCAGTACAAGCTTCACTCTCGCTCTCCTATGAAACTCTGATCTCCTCTGAATTACATAATTAAAGCAGAAAATTACATAAAAAGAAAAATAAAAACCTACACTAAAAAGAAGAAAAAACTGGCCTAAAGTCTATCTCTGCATGGTCGTTCCCTCTGATCTCTGGAAAACCCTGTACTTATACGCAAAACCCAACAGGGAGAGACGTAAGAAGACAGGGGGAGCAAACGCTCCCTCTAACTCTCTAACAAAGCCGCGAAAACGCGGCTATGGCCGCGTTTCCGTGGCCTGGGTGTGACCAGTGGCCACACCCAAATGGTGGGGGTCCCTGGTTTCGAGAGATTATTTTATCCGATTCTAGATTTCTCGTTTCAACTCTTGAATTTGACGAAACGGCCTTTTATCATTGGCTTTAACCGATTGATTTGAAGAAATATGTTTTTAACTGATTTTCAACTGATCTGAACCGACCTGATCTGCCCTGATTTACTGACTTCGAATTAATTCTGATTTAAATCAGAATTTGATGGGCTTTTTGGCTCGTTTCTCTTCCCTCTCCTTTAGTAATGGGCTTGCAAATAAATAAATAATAATTAGAAAAAAGAAGAATTTATTCTATACTAAGTATAAGAATATGATAATGAATGTGCAATATTGCGACCGATCAGAGTCCATTTTTCTTTTCTACTTTTCAAACACCATTTCACTTACTATTTTCATTCTACCTTCCTCGTTTTCTTGTTTCTTTTTCTTAACACAAAAGGATTCATCATCTTCTTTTTACTTTATTTTCTTTTTCAATTCTTAAATAAAGAAGAACTTTCATTTTCTTTCTAAAAACAAGAACTAAGAAAGCTTCCATCGCAAACCCTCCTTGCGGATACGACCCGTTATAGCTTTTACTACAAGTTCGAAGGAGCACATTAACTCTACATACATACTCAGAGCTTGAACATTGATATATGGACCTGCACAGTTTACTCTAAACTTCTGTTCTTTCTCCTTTTTGAATACTGAGCACAACTTTTTCCTTGTATTCGAAGCATTTGGGATGTATTTTTTGGATCAAATAAGGGTTAGGAATTGAGATTATCTGTTGCATTCTAATACTTATGAATTTTATGTTCCTGCCCTAGTACAAGAGTTTTATGATGGATTTTCATAAAATAACATTGATAAAAATCAAGGAATAATTGAAGTAAATTGGAGAGGGGGGATGAAAATCTTGCATTTACAGACTATTTCTGAACTAACGGGTATACCTATTGTGGAAAGAGGGACTCAAGAATCGGGGAACCTAGAAAATTACATGTATTTAATGGAAGAACATTGCAAGGTGCCTCAAGGGGGTGGCATTAGCGCTAAAACAATATATAGGAATGTGTATGCATTATGTAGATGGTTAAATCATAATGTCTTGGGTGTATCACATGTTTCATCCTTTTACAACCAAGTTTTACATATTGTCTACATTTTGATGACTAGAAAAAAAGATTTTTGCATGTGCTACACACTATTGGACACCATTGCTAGCGCTAAAAATAAACGAAAGACCTTTATGCCACTACCTATTCTTGTCACACAAATTTGTAAGGAATGAATGCTTGAAGATGAATTTAATTATGCTATAAAAGATAAAATTAGTATTCAAGCTGAAACTATTTTTTCATCTTATAATGCTTCAGTGCAAATTGATTGGGTACCTTTCATGCTACAGAACATGTCCCCGTTGCATCATCATCATCATCATCTAATGAATCAAAAGAAAAGGATGATGAATTCTTTATTCAACAACCACCCAAAGATAATCGTCCATTTATGCATTTAATTTGGGAGGGGATAAAAAGAACATACAAGTTGGTAAAAGGGGAAGAAGAAGAAGAAAATTGAAGAGACACGGTTTAGGAGGACATATTCTGAAGGAGGTAGTAGTAGCATGAGAAAGAGAGGGAGGCGTGCTTAAGGGGAGTTGTATAGTAGGATTTTTCTTTTTATTTCTTTCTTTATCGTCAAAAAAAAAGTTTTTGTGGTAAGTTGACCAAGTTGTAAGAGATTTAGTAACCATAAAACTTGAATTAGATAAGGAATATCAATTTGATGGAATTTTAAAATCTTTGAATAGAGATGAAAAATTTTAAAATATTATTGCCATCTAGAATTTGTCCATGTGAATATGCATCTTATCTACACTTACAAATTGGTTTAAACTTGGGATAATGAGGATTACTTAATACTTGAAAAAAAAGAAGAAAAACTTAATTATTGATAGCTAGATACTTTGGCCTCAAGAAGCCTTTGTATTTATATGAAAAATAATTAGGCAAGCTGAATATATATATAGAAAAATAAATATATATATATATATATATATATATATTAACAAGTGTAATGATTAATTAGTTAGGTATCTTGGCCTCAAGAAGCCTTGATATTTACACGAAAGAGAATTAGATTAGTTATATATATTAAAAAAAGGAAGTGCTTAAAGGGAAACGAAATGGTAATACTTCAAAACTTCTATAAAAAAAATTTAAGTATTTGAGTTTGAATCAAAATCCCAAGTTAAGAACTATACACATTCACAAAATGCATCGGATCAGAAAACTTAGGAAGGATGGTGATATAGGCTAAGATTTAAAAATCTCTACAAATTAGATGATTGAATTCTTGATAAGAGATTGAACTTGATAATGAGAGTTTATGGTAATTAAAGAATTTATACATTAGTAATGCTTACCACTCCAAAAATATTTTGTCTTTCTTTATTTTTATTTTTATTTTATTTTTTATTTTTGGTTATCCTTATTTCTAGTTATCCTTTTTATCTTAATCTCTTCTTATCTTTTAAATTTTTTCACAAAATTTTGTAGGTTGATTCACTAAAAACCCTCACGAGGTAACACTCGTCCACGAGGGTAACCTAGGTGTTTAACGGCTGATTGCATGTGCTAAGTGCAATCATGAGTCCTATGAAAGTGGATTAGGATTTTACTTTTAGGATTTTTTTTGTTTTTCTTTTTAGAATAAGATTTTGCTCGAGGACTAGCAAAAATTAGGTATGGGGGTGTGATGAGTGTGATTTATATACATATTTTACATCACTTTTTATGCCTATTATTTGTCATATTTAATGTTGCATGGGTATTTTGTTAGAGTTATTATGTAGATATTAGGTCAAGAGCAAATTAGAAGAAAAAGAACGAAAACTGACAAATGAACAAAAGAAATGTAGAACCAGAAATCTAAAGCAAAGATGGCAGCACATCTCAACAGAGCCTTCACGTAAAATCCAAAATTTTGCAAAAATCTAGGACTGAAATAGACTAAGAGTTCGGCCACCCAGCCGTATATTTCAGCCAAGCAGTCGTGAACCAGTTAACAGGAATGCCAACTCAGAGGTTAACATGAGTCAAAAAGCAGAGCGCCAATACAGCAAGAAGTTCGGCCAGCCAGCCAAATTTTCAGCCAACTGGCCGAACTCTGGCGGTGCTTATGTATAAAATCTAATATACATAAAAACCATGTAAACTACTTTTTATAATATCTATTCATGAAAATGAAAGGTATATTCTAAAAATAAAAAACAGTTAAGCCGAAACTAATAAACTTTTGAACTTGTGCGTGTAAACTTGAGCATATCAAGACTAATATATTCTTACACAAGATCTAAATAAAACTAAATAAATCTAAACCAAAGTTTCTTGTTAATCTTCATCTTTAAGATGATTCGATCCAAACACGATCCAAAGAGCTTGACTCCATCTTGAGTTCTTGATGCGATCTTAAAGCGTGAGCTCTTGAATCAATATGTGTTACCTCCTAAACACCTACTAAGTGTTGGCCCAAAGGCCTTCCACTCTAGTTTTGATGATGATTAACTCATGTAGTTATGTGTACTAATAATCTTGTGATTTTAGTTTCAGATCATTAGTCAAGTTATTAGTTGGTGATTAGCTTCAACAAGATGATTTGGAAGCTACCCACATGTTGATTCAAGAGCCCAAGCGTCAAAGATTATATATAGCACTTGCTCGATGGAACAAAGAGTTTTGGATCGAGTCGGCTTGGAGATTGCGCTCTACAAGAAGACATCGGTACCATAGTTTAGTTTTGGGTTTAGATCCTAATTGTAAAGATTAGAATAGTATGATAAGCTCAAGTTCACAACACACACGTATCATGTTTTGGTTTTCGGTTTTTGGTTTAACCGATCTTGGTTTGCATGAATAGATATTATATCAAAACAAGTTTACATAGTTTAATGTATATTAGATTTGTTCTATATACATGCATGCTTCAACTCTTAGACAAACTTACTTTGATATACCTATTTCATGTGTTTTAGGTCTTGTGTTTTAACAAAACTTATTTTTGGAATTAAAGTCAAAAACTATGATATATATTTGTTTCATGTATATTGGATTTCTATCCATATGCATCATGCTTCAAAGTGTTTAAATATCATGTTTTTGTATTTGGAAGAGTTTTGGACAAAACGTATTTTCTATTCAGAATCCAAGTTTTAGAAAATACAAGGTTTGGTTTTTGGTAAAAATGAAAAGACATAAAAATAGTTTTAATTGCTTGATATTTGAGTCAAAACTTTTATCACATGTTTATATATCAATGCAATTTGATAAAACTATTTTTGGGGATTTTTAGTAGTTTATAAGAATTTATTGGATATTTATTTCCCCTGATTTCTGACCTGTTTTGGTGTCTGCCAGGCTGGTCGGTCGACCAGTACGATCGACCGCACCATGTAGCCGGTCGACCGTATGGGTCGACCGACGTGCATAGAAACGTGCACGCTGGCTACACCTATAGCCGGTCGGCCGTGCCGGTCGACCGACTGAGAGCAGTTGCTCTCTGTTTGTTTGGGTCGACCGGGGCGGTCGACCGGCAGCTGTCGATGGTCAAAAATTGACCGTTGGACGGTCGACCGTGCGGTCGACCGGGAGGGTATTTCTGGCAGTTCTGCTGCCAACGGCTATTTTCCAGATTTGTCTATAAATACCCCATTTGCAAGAGTTTTTCTCTAAGATTTTTTGTGCGAATTTTTCCATACTCTCTGGTGTTTTTGCTGCAATTAAAAGATGTTTTTGAACTCATATTGAACAATCTATTTGGAGTTTTTGCTAGGGTTTGGAAAATCAAAGAAGAGGGTTTTTGGGAAAAGCTTTTGATTGAACTTCACTATCTTGATTTCTATTGTTTTTCCAAGGATTTTTCTTTGTGATTCTGATTTCCATTCCATTGGTTTTCTCCACACTTGAGCTAAAATCAACTATCTATTCTATAGATTATTTGTGTGGGAGAAAGAGATTGTTTGTGGTTGCTTGTTAGACCACCAAGTTAAAAACCCAATCTTTGTTTGGCTTTGTGCCTTGGGTTGTATCCCTCAAGTTGTGAGGTGATCCTTGTTTGCTTTGTGCTAATCCCTCAAAGTTGTGAGGTGATTGTTGGTAGCTTGGTGCCTTTGCCTCAAGTGGAGGTTGTGGTTGTACTCCTGTGGAGTGGGTACTTCTTGTAAGGGTCCTAGGTGGACGAGCTAGTGGAAATCCTTCGTGTGTCGAAGGCGGGGATGTAGAGCTGGGTGCTCGAACCTCGAGAACATATCTTGGTGTTTGCGTTTGATCTATTGGCTCTCTCTCTCTCTATCTCTCTCTTTACTTTGTGCCTTGCATTTCTATTCATATTGTTCATTCATATTTGCTTGGCTTGGTTGTGTGTGCATCACTTGTTGATCACACTTGAGTGCTCATTGCATTAAGTTTTTAAATTCCGCATTTAGTTCATAGATTAGCTATATCACCTATTCACCCCCCTCTAGGTGATTTCAATTGGTATCAGAGCTAGTGCTCCTGATATTAGGTTTAACCACCTAGGAGTAAGATCTTGGTTTGCTAATCTTCATTTGCATTATCATTTGCACTCATACTAGTTTGCACTCATGGCTAGCCCTCCTATGTTTGACCATTTTAGACTTGATTCTTGGAAGGTTGACATGATTAAGTATATAAAAAGCCTAGGACATCTAGCTTATCAAGCCATCACTATAGAAACCCTCCCAAATAGTAGCAAGCATAAGAAGGCCAATGCACTTGCACTTAGGGCACTTAGAGCATCCCTTGATGAACTTCTTTTACATGTGTTTGATCGATATGATTCTGCTTTTGCAGATTGGAGCATTTTGACGTCTCCCGAGCTACCCGTGATTATCAACAAGATGAGGAGATCTAGGAGAGACATATCCGAAGAGCGTGGCTTTGTGGTCTATGGGAATGACTCCCATGAGGTACAATCGGACTCTCAACTAGATGATTGCTCTAGTTCTTATTGCTATGGATGTGGTGAGGTTCAAACTTTAAATGTTGAACTTACCTCTAAGCTTGAAATTTTTTTAGAAAAACATGAACTTTTGAAAAAGAAACATTTTGATGTAAAAGAAGAATTGAAAGATTTATGCTCTACTTTTGAAACTGTTTTGCAAGAGAAAGGAGAGATTGCTAGTGAACGTGACTCACTAAAATCTCAACTTGAACTTGCCCTTAAAGAAATTGAGGTTTTGAAAAATAGAAATGATTGTGATGATACTTTGAAGAACAATAAGGTTTTATCTTCAAAATTAGATCTTGTTCTAAAAGAAAACATTGCTTTGAAAAATGAAATTGATTTCATTTCAAAAGAATTGGATTTGGTTTTGAACAAAAATAAATCTTTAAAAATAATATTGATTTTCATGTTTGCCATGCTAACATAGCCACTACCTCTTCCACACCTATTGCATGCTCTACTTTATCTTCTAGCATTAAAAATGATATAAATGATTTGAAGAGAAGTGTTGATTGTTTGGGCTCCACTTTGAGCCATTGTGCCATGAACCACACTCGTTTGGAATCCTTGGTTCGCAAGAAACAAGTTCCAACTATGCATGCACACCCAACACGGCATACACATGTTCATCACAGACACAATCATAACATGTATGCTCATGTGTACACTTGTACACATTGTGATCGAAAAGGCCATCTTGCTAGATTTTGCTATGATCGTTTACATGTTGAAAATTTAGCAACTAATCTTGTTTGGGTTAGGAGAGATACTAACCCCCGTGGACCCACAAGGAAATGGGTACCAAGATCCACCTCTTTGATGTTTGATGTAGGTGGAGGCTCTCGCATCACGTGAGAGTTTTGGTGCCTTGAGGTGGATGCGTTCTAAAGCTTAAAAGAGAACCATTTGGACGCTTCACTCTCAAGGGGATTTGGTGGGAGGACCACCGTGGTTTGGAGAACTAGAGATGCACCTTCATGGGTTTTGGTATCATTCTCTAACTCCCATTTTTATTTGCATGCTTTTCATGTTCATCTTTCTATGGCATGTATTGTTTTATTGTTCATTATGCTTATGTCATGTTGATTAGATTAGTGTTATACATGTTTAGTTACTTGAGCACCCATGTTTCATATGGATCTATATTTAGTGTTCTCACCTTGTTTAGAACAAACATGTATGCCCTAGATCTAATACACATACATATGCATTATGACCATTTGGATGTTTATGATTGTATGATTTTTGTTTTAGATGACTCATGTTTTGTTTAGTATGATTGAATGCCATGTTTATTAGACCCTTGACATGCATGTATAGCTTTTGAGATCACCCATGTTTAGTATGGACCCATAATTTGTGTTCTCTTTAAGTTTTTGCTATCATGTTAATCATAGATCTAATGCACATGTCTTTGTCATGCTAATCATATGGTTGACTATGACTTTTTGTTTTTAATAATTCGTGTTTTTGATTATCATGATCATATTGATTGTTGACCCGTTTTATGCCTCAAGTTTTGACTACTTGCTTGAATGATGGTTTTCATTAAGACTAGAATTTATACTTGTACAACGAGTGAGCTACAAATAGACCTTTATATATGTTTGTGCTTGAACGCTCATTTGTATTCACTTGATGTACTAGTATAGTCTAGTTTTGATGATTCTTGCATTTGACTTGTATTCATCATATTACATATTTTGTTTTAACTTCATGTATATGTCCATCTTGTCCAAACTATCATTTATACATATACATCCTTGAGCCACGTGCCTTCATGCATATACTTTTGTGGACTCATTGTGTTTAGGATATGTATGTATACTTTAGTTTGTACATGACATACATATGCCTTGAAGTTTAGATCGTTTGGATGAATTTCATGTTTGCTAGGTGATTTCACATTTATGATGAATTTCATGTTTTTAAGATGATTTCAATTGGTGATTTCACATCTTAAATGAATTTCATGTTTTCAATATTGAGCTTGATTGTCCATTTTCATGTTGATATGTTTCTCACAACACTTGTACACTCACCTTATTTAATGTTTTCTCATGACTTAGTTTTCATGAGTACAAGTTGTGCTATATGGATTTTGAGTGTTTTAGTGCCATGAGGTTTACATGTGTCTTCATGAAAAATATTTTTGTTTGATTCCCTGCTTGAAGGATTTCGTTCTAGTTTAAATATTTTTTTTATAACTAGTTCATATTCTTCACTTTGGTAGTAGTTTTCAAACATACTATATTTGCAAATCTATTTTTGAAAACCCCTACCATCAAGGGTGGTTGGATGGGAGATCATACTCATGTATGCTTTATAGTGAAAATCATAGTAAACTTGAACATGAAATGGGTGGTAGGTTATATGATGTATACACTTGATCTTATTGTTGTTTCATTTGGTATCATTAAATTCTTTCAATTGGTATCAATCTTGACATTTCTTGTATACTCATATATTTTCATATATGTATGCTTGCATTTCAAAGAATATCAATTCCATTGGTATCTACTTTTCATACATATATATGTTTTATTTGTGCTTATTATATCCCTATATCCTTAAGCACAAATCTTGTTTATGATGATAAGCTTGAGATTTAACCTTGTTTCAATTGATTTAGTTTTCAATTGGTATCTTAATTCGAGCCTCATCATAGTTTTTATTGGTATTTCATAAAAGGGGGAGAAAATTTTGTATTGTTTCCTTCAATTGGTATTTTGTTATGCTTGATATCAAAAATTGTTTATTTACAATTGATATGATGATTGTTTACTTATCAATTGGTATCTAGATTTTTGTTTTTCAATTGGTATAGTTTCATTTTTTAATTGGTATCAATATGCACTTCCTTGACACATTTTCTTCTAATTGGTATCATATTTGTGTTTAGACAAAAAGGGGAGAACATCCCTTGTTTTTGATTCCTTGTCTTGAATATAAAAAGAATATGTTTTCATTAGTTTTGTTTTTAAACCCCTTTGTTGATGATTGACAAAAAGGGGGAGAAGAATTTGAGTTTATATGCATGTTTGCATATGCATGTTTTATGTTTTTAATGTTTTTATTAAGTTCCATTGGTATCCAAAGCATTATTTAAAGAACATGTTTAGTTTGCTTAGTTTTGGTATCAAGAGCTTGTAAAAGAAATCATGAGTTTTGTTTTGCATATATTGTGTTTAATTGGTATCTAGAGCATGTTATGTTTAGTTTAATTGGTATCAAGAGCATGCTTAATTTTTTTAAAGATTTTCATTGGTATCAAGAGCATGTTTATTTGTTTATGCTAATAATTAGTATCAAGAGCATGTTTATTTATTTTTGCTAATTGGTATCTAGAACATGTTTATTTGTTTTATAATTTCATTGGTATCTAGAGCCATTTATTAGTTGTTTATCCTATGCATGAGTTAAGGGGGAGCTTCTTTGAAGCTTAACTTTAATCCATGCATATATAACTCCATGAGTTTTGTCATCATCAAAAAGGGGGAGATTGTTGGCCCAAAGGCCTTCCACTCTAGTTTTGATGATGATTAACTCATGTAGTTATGTGTACTAATAATCTTGTGATTTTAGTTTCAGATCATTAGTCAAGTTATTAGTTGGTGATTAGCTTCAACAAGATGATTTGGAAGCTACCCACATGTTGATTCAAGAGCCCGAGCGTCAAAGATTATATATAGCACTTGCTCGGTGGATCAAAGAGTTTTGGATCGAGTCGGCTTGGAGATTGCGCTCTACAAGAAGACATCGGTACCATAGTTTAGTTTTGGGTTTAGATCCTAATTGTAAAGATTAGAATAGTATGATAAGCTCAAGTTCACAACACACACGTATCATGTTTTGGTTTTCGGTTTTTAGTTTAACCGATCTTGGTTTGCATGAATAGATATTATATCAAAACAAGTTTACATGGTTTAATGTATATTAGATTTGTTCTATATACATGCATGCTTCAACTCTTAGACAAACTTACTTTGATATACCTATTTCATGTGTTTTAGGTTTTGTGTTTTAACAAAACTAATTTTTGGAATTAAAGTCAAAAACTATGATATATATTTGTTTCATGTATATTGGATTTCTATCCGTATGCATCATGCTTCAAAGTGTTTAAATATCATGTTTTTGTATTTGGAAGAGTTTTGGACAAAACGTATTTTCTATTCAAAATCCAAGTTTTAGAAAATACAAGGTTTAGGTTTTGGTAAAAATGAAAAGACATAAAAATAGTTTTAATTGCTTGATATTTGAGTCAAAACTTTTATCACATGTTTATATATCAATGCAATTTGACAAAACTATTTTTGGGGTTTTTTAGTAGTTTATAAGAATTTATTGGATATTTATTTCCCCTGATTTCTGACCTGTTTTGGTGTCTGCCAGGCTGGTCGGTCGACCAGTACGGTCGACCGCACCATGTAGCCGGTCGACCGTATGGGTCGACCGACGTGCACAGAAACGTGCACGCTGGCTACACCTATAGCTGGTCGGCCGCGCCGGTCGACCGACTGAGAGCAGTTGCTCTCTGTTTGTTTGGGTCGACCGGGGCGGTCGACCGGCAGCTGTCGATGGTCAAAAATTGACCGTTGGATGGTCGACCGTGCGGTCGACCGGCAGGGTATTTCTGGCAGTTCTGCTGCCAACGGCTATTTTCCAGATTTGTCTATAAATACCCCATTTGCAAGAGTTTTTCTCTAAGATTTTTTGTGCGAATTTTTCCATACTCTCTGGTGTTTTTGCTGCAATTAAAAGAAGTTTTTGAACTCATATTGAACAATCTATTTGGAGTTTTTGCTAGGGTTTGGAAAATCAAAGAAGAGGGTTTTTGGGAAAAGCTTTTGATTGAACTTCACTATCTTGATTTCTATTGTTTTCCCAAGGATTTTTCTTTGTGATTCTGATTTCCATTCCATTGGTTTTCTCCACACTTGAGCTAAAATCAACTATCTATTCTATAGGTTATTTGTGTGGGAGAAAGAGATTGTTTGTGGTTGCTTGTTAGACCACCAAGTTAAAAACCCATTCTTTGTTTGGCTTTGTGCCTTGGGTTGTATCCCTCAAGTTGTGAGGTGATCCTTGTTTGCTTTGTGCTAATCCCTCAAAGTTGTGAGGTGATTGTTGGTAGCTTGGTGCCTTTGCCTCAAGTGGAGGTTGTGGTTGTACTCCTGTGGAGTGGGTACTTCTTGTAAGGGTCCTAGATGAACGAGCTAGTGGAAATCCTTCGTGTGTCGAAGGCGGGGATGTAGAGCTGGGTGCTCGAACCTCGAGAACATATCTTGGTGTTTGCGTTTGATCTATTGGCTCTCTCTCTCTCTCTATCTCTCTCTTTACTTTGTGCCTTGCATTTCTATTCATATTGTTCATTCATATTTGCTTGGCTTGGTTGTGTGTGCATCACTTGTTGATCACACTTGAGTGCTCATTGCATTAAGTTTTTAAATTCCGCATTTAGTTCATAGATTAGCTATATCACCTATTCACCCCCCCCCTCTAGGTGATTTCACTAAGATCTTGATCAATAACTAAAAATATATAAACATAAGATCATTAGCAACTTAACTTCATAAGTTAGTCATCTTCAATACTAAGGTGAAGGGCTTTTGGGCCAACATTATTTGGTTACATGTATAGAAATATAACAAGAAAATTAGAGTTTTTATGAAAGTATATTTCGTGAAGTTAAAAGTCTTGATGGATAAAGAAAATTGGAAAAAAAAAACATCATCTTGGAACTATCTCTAGAAAAAATTGAATAAAATAATCATCAGAAAAATACAAGAAAAGCTTTATGTGGAAAGATGAATTATTTTCTTACTCTAAGGGTTTCAGTTTTCCTTTTCCAATACTCAAAGTAGAAGAAAACTCAAAAAGATTTTTCGAAGAACATTTTTTTCTTCCAACAAAAGAAGAATTTTTTTCCTCCCAAGAGAAAATAAATCATTTACCAAAATGGATCATTAGGTTATAACATCCATATGTGAATTAATGTGTTCAAGAAGTAGGATTATAATTGATCTTAATTTTCTCCCTCTTTTTCTCATTGCCTGATATTGGATTTAGAAATTTTAAGTCTTAATTATCGTAATTGATTAATCATTGTATTATATAATTGACCAAGTTACTACTTCATTGAGTGAGAATATTTTTATTCTACGTCAATCCTATATATCTCACACTATGTTAGGGGAATCCTAGAAGAAATTTTTATTCTGCTTTCAATTGAAAAATACAAGTAAGAAAGAGAAGAAAGTATTAAGTGCATTTTACTCCTATCATGTTATGACTGTGGATGAAAATACATTTGTACTATTATGGGGCCCATAATTTGTCCAGGGCAAGTTGAGGTCGACCTCTCTTGTCCATATCTACCACATTTCTCGTAAAATGTACGTGCTGAGGTGGATATTTTATTATACAATGATACTTTTCATACTACACTAGTACATAATACATGTTTAATGATGGTTAAAAACTGACCTTAAATAGGGTTTTACAACCGACTTGTATGCTGGAGTCATGATATCTCCAAGCATATAACGGCGGTTTTCAACTGCCGTCATATAGAAGAATAGACACCAGTTTCATATCAAAACCGGCATCAAAAATCAAGTTTTAATGCCGGTTCTAAAAAGAACTGGCGTTAAAAGTCACACTTTTAACGCCAGTTCTTTTAAAAATTAGCATTAAAAGTACCACTTTTAATGCCGGTTCTAATAAAAACCAGTGTTAAAAGTCCGCCTTTTAACGTCGGCTCTAATAAAAACCAGTGTTAAAAGTCCGCCTTTTAACGTCGGCTTTTTAGAGAACCGGCGTTAAAAGTATATTTAATGTTGATTCTTTAAAAAATCAGCTTTAAAAGTGTTTTTTTATAATTCGCAGAGGGAGCAACTCAATAAGGAGTTGTTCTCTCAACATAGAACAAAAACAGAGAGTTGCTCTCTCTTGCTGCCCTCTGATTTCAAAAACATGGGGTTACTCTTTGTTGAGAGCTGCTTTCAAGAACAATGACATGGGCTGATAAGAACGTACAAAGGATAATGATTCAATCTGAAGAACAATGAACAACTCAACATATATACACAAAAAATGAGATTCATTCCAATTTTCATGTATCGTTCAAATTGATACATCCAATTTAAGAAGACCATAGCACATAGTTTAATCTTTCTAACCAAGTGAACAGTTAGATGCACTATAATATCAAAAAATGAAGGTAGAAAATACATCTCAAGCTGACACAATGTAACCACAATATTTTTCTTCAAGTCATCTAGTTTTTTAGGGTCAATTACCCTGCTACATACAGAATTGAAGAAAAAACATAGTTAGGTAATGACATGGCGAACATGTTTCAGAAGTATAAAATGTATAGCTACAAGCTGCAATTATTGCATCAATGCATGACAATCATGAGATTTCAATCCAACAAGCTTTAATTCTTTCATTGATATGAGACTTTGAATATTTGAAGAGTAACAACTCAGGACCTTAATCCCAGCAAGACACTGATAAAATTCTATCTTCCCGTTTCAAGACAAAGTACAACATGTTGGCAGTAAATACGTATTTTTTATCTTTTACGCAAGTGCTAACTGCTCATGTGTACCCATTTTAACCAAATCCAGTTTACATTTTGTTGGCCCAAAGGCCTTTCACTCTAGTTTTGATGATGATTAACTCATGTAGTTTGTGTACTAATTATCTTGTGATTTTAGTTTCAGTTTATTAATCAAGATATTAGTTGGTGTTTAGCTTTAACAAGATGTATTGGAAGCTTGCACATGTTGATTCAAGAGCCCGCGCATCAAAGATCATACATTGCACTTGCTCGGTGAATCAAGAGTTTTTGGATCGAGCCGACATGGAGATTGCGCTCTAGCTTGGAGATTGCGCTCTACAAGAAGACTTAGGTATCCATAGTTTTAGTTTGGGTTTAAATCCTAATTGTAAAGATTAGAATAGTATGATAAGCTCAAGTTCACAACACACACACCTTTCATGTTTTGATTTTCGGTTTTAGGTTTAACCGATCTTGGTTTTCATGAATAGATTTTTTATCAAACAAGTTTACATGGTTTATGTAATTAGATTTGTTCTATATACATGCATGCTTCAATTGTTTAGACAAACTTTGTTTGATAATCTATTCCATGTGTTTTATGTTTTGGTATTTACAACAAACATATTTTTTGGACTTAATGACAAAAATCATGATATATATATATATGTTTCTTGTATATTGAATTTCTATTCATATACAATATGCTTCAAAGTGTTTAAATCATATTTTTTGTATCATGGATGAGTTTTAGACAATGTGTATTTTCTATTCAAGATTCCAAGTTTTAGAAAATACAGTTTTTGGTTTTTGGCAACATTTCTATAACACAAAAATAGTCCTTATTGATTGATATTTATGCTAAACTTTTTATCACAAGTTTATATATCAATGCAAAATGCAAAACTATTTTTGGGGATTTTTACAAGAGTTAAAAGATTTATTGGAATATTTTTTACCTCAGTTTTCTGACCTATTTGTTGCCTGCCAGGCTAGGTCGGTCGACCGGAACGGTCGACCGCACCAGAGTAGCCGGTCGACCGTATCGGTCGACCGACGTGCACAGAAACGTGCACGCTGGCTAACACTGTAGCCGGTCGACCGAAGCGGTTTACCGACAGAGAGCTGTTTGCTCTCAGGTATTTTCGGTCGACCGAGGCGGTCGACCGGTAGCCACAACGGTTCTAAATTTGACCGTTGGGCAGTCGACCGTCCTGGTCGACCGGAAGGCTATTTCTGGCAAAAGTTCTGTAAACGGCTATTTTCTGTAATTGCCTATAAATACCCCATTTGAGAGAGGTTTTCTCTAAGATTTTCTGTGCGAATTTTTACTGATTCTCTGGTGTTTTCAAAGCAATCAAAAGAAGTTTTTGAGCTTGAATTGTACAATCCATTTGGTGTTTTCATTAGGGTTTGGAAAATCAAAGAAAGGGTTTTTGGGAAAGAATTTTGATTGAACTATTCTATCTTGATTTCTTGATTTTTCCCAAGGATTTTCTTTGTGATTTCTGATTTCCATTCCTTTGTTTTTCTCCACACTTGTGCAAAAATCTACTATCTATATCTATAGGTTATTTGTGTGGAAGAAGAAGTTATTTGTGGTTGTTGTTGTGACCACCAAGTTGTAACCCAATCTTTTCTTAGCTTTGTGCTTTGGGTTGTATCCCTCTAGTTGAGAGGTGATCCTTGTATTGGTTGGTGATTGGGAGTTTGTTGTATTGGTTTGGAATTTGCCTCAAGGAGGAGGTTGTGATTGTTGGAGTTTGCCTCAAGGAGGAGGTTGTGTTGGTTGGCTTGGATTTGTGCCTCAGGGAGGAGGTTGTAAAGAGAGGAGTTGGGTACTCCTTGTAAAGGGTCCTAGGTGGACGAGCTAGTGGAAATCCTTCGTGTGTCGAAGGCGGGGATGTAGAGCTGGGTGCTCGAACCTCGATAACATATCTTTGTGTTTGCGCTTGATCCATTGGCTCTCTCTCTACTCTCTCTTTACTTTGTGCCTTGCATTTATTTACATTGCTCATTCATATTTGCTTGGCTTGGTTGTGTGCATCACTTGTTGATAGCACTTGAGTGTAATTTGCATTAAGTTTTTAAATTCCGCATTTAGTTCATAGATTAGCATTGTCACCTATTCACCCCCCTCTAGGTGACTTTTCAATTGGTATCAGAGCTAGTGCTCCTGATATTTAGGTTTAACCACCTAGGAGTGATCTTGGTTTGCTAATCTTCATTTGCATTTTCATTTGCACTCATACTAGTTTGCACTCATGGCTAGCCCTCCTATGTTTGACCATTTTAGATTTGACTCTTGGAAGGTTGACATGATTAGACATCTAAAAGGACTAGGACATTTAGTTTATCAAGCCATCACTATAGAATCCCTCCCTAATAGTAGCAAGCATAAGAAGGCCAATGCATTAGCCCTTAGGACACTTCTAGCATCTCTAAATGAACATCTTTTACCTATTTTTGATCGCTATGATTCGGCTTTTGCAGTTTGGAGCATCTTAACGTCTCCCGAGCTTCCAAGGATCATCAACAATTTGAGGAGATCCAGAGAGACATGTCCAAAGATAAATGCTTCATGGTCCAAGGGAAAGACTCCCTTGAGGTACACTCGGATTCCCCTCTTGATGATAGCTCTAATTCTTATTGCCATGGTTGTTTTAAGGTTCAAACTTTAAATATGGAACTTACTCAAAAGCTTGAAAAATTCTTAGAAAAACACAAACTTTTGAAAGAGAATAATCTTGTTTTGAAAAATGAATTAAAAGATTTATGTTCTAACTTTGAAGTGATTTTGCAAGAAAAAGAAGAGATCACTAGTGAACGTGACTCACTACAATCTCAACTTTAACTTGCACTTAAAGAGATTGAAGATTTGAAAAACAAAAATGGTTTTGATGATGTTGTAGAACACAATGAGGTTTTGTCTTCTAGATTGGATCTTGTTTTCAAAGAAAATCTTACTTTGAAAAATAAAATTGATTCAATTACAAAGAATTGGATTTGGTTTTGATTAAAAATAAATCTTTACAAAATAAGATTGATATTCATGTTTGTCATGCTAGTGTAGCTTCTACTTCTTGCACTCCTATAGCATGTTCCACTTTGTCTTCTAGCATAGAAAATGATATAAACAATTTGAAGAAAAGTGTTGATTGTTTGGGCTCCACTTTGAGCCATTGTGCCATGAATCACACACGATTGGAAACCTTGGTTCGCAAGAAACAAGTTCCAACCTTGCATGCACACCCATCTAGGCATACACATGCTTTTCATGATCACCACCATCATATGTATGCTCACGTGTACACATGTACACATTGTGGTCGAAAAGGCCACCTTGCTAGATTTTGTTATGATCTTTTACATGTTAAAATTTAGCAACTAATTTTGTTTGGGTTAGAAAAGATGTTAACCCCCGTGGACCCACAAGAAAATGGGTACCAAGATCCACCTCTTTGATGTTTGATGTAGGTGGAGGCTCTCGCATCACGTGAGAGATTTGGTGCCTTGATTTGGATGCATTCTAAGCTTAAAAGAGAATTATTTGGATGCTTCACACTCAAGGAAATTTGATGGGAGGACCACCGTGTTTTGGAGAACTAGAGGTGCAACTTCATTGGTTTTGGTATCATCTCTAATTCCTAATTTTTTTTATTTTTGCATACTTTCCATGTTCATCTTTTATAGCATGTCATGTTTTGTTGTTCATTATGCTTGTGCCTTGTTCATTAGATTAATGTTATACATGTTTAGTTCCTTGAGCACCCATGTTTCATATGGATCTATATTTAGTGTTCTCACTTTGTTTATACTAACATGTATGCCTTAGATCTATTGCACATGCATACGCATAATGATCATTTGGATGTTTACGATTCTATGTTTTTTGTTTTAATAATTCATCTGTTGTTTAGTATGTTTATTGCCATGATTAGTAGAACATGTGGATTTGAATTATGATCAATTTTTGTCTATCATGACATTATTATGACTTGTTTTTATGATTCGTAATTTGAATATATGTTTAGAAGTTAGTTTTCATTAAAACTAGGATTCATACTTGTACATAGAATGGGCTACAAGTAAACCTTTGTAATATTTGTGCTTGAATGCCTATTTGTATCCATTAGATGTGCTAGTATAGTCTAGTTTTGATGATTCGTACATTCTAACTTGTATTCCCCATTTTGGAAATGTTTTATGATATTGAGTTTTAACTTCATGTATATGTCTATCTTGTCTTAACTATTGATTATACATATACATCCTTGAGCCACGTGCCTTCATGCATATACCTTTGTGGACTCCTTTTGTTTGGGATATGTATGTATACTTTAGTTTGTACATGACATACATATGCCCTGAAGGTTAAATCATTTTGATGGGTTTCATGTTTTTGGAAATTTCTTTTGGTAAAAGTAATTTAATTTATCATGTGTAAATGTTTTAAAGGAATTTCAATATTGAGCTTGATTGTCCATTTTCATGATAAGCGTGTTTCACATATATCCTATACACTCACCTTATTAGTTTTCTCATGACCTTGTTTTCATGAGTATTAGATGGGCTTTATGGACTTTGAGTGTTTAGTGCCATGTGATTTACATGTATTTCATGAAAAACTATTTTGTTTTCATTTCCCTATTTGAAGGATCTCGTTCTAGTTTTTCTAGATTTTCCAAAACTAGTTCGTGTTCTTCACTTTTGGTAGAGATTTTCAAACAAACTACACTTTCAAATCTATTTTTTTGAAAACCCCTACCTTCTAAGGGTGGTTGGATGGGAGATCATGTTCATGTATGCTTTATAATGAAAATCATTTTAAACTTGCACATGATTGGGTGGTAGTGAATATGAGATATACACTTGATCTTATTGTTATTTCAATTGGTATCATTGAATTCTTTCAATTGGTATCTAATCTTGACATCCTTTTGTATACTCATATATGTTTTGTTTTATATATATGTATGCATACACTTCATATAGTATCAATTTACAATTGGTATCTATTTCTTACATACATATATAGATGATTTATTTGTGCTTCAAGATATCACAAATTTTGTTTATGATAAGCTTGATTTTTTTTAATGACCATCATTTTCAATTGATTCAATTTTCAATTGGTATCTTTATACAAGCATTATCATTATCTTGCTTATGCTAAGCTTGAGCTTTAACATTATTTCAATTGACTTAGTTTTCAACTGGTATCTTATTTCTAGCTTAAGCATATGTTTAGTTGGTATTTCATAAAGGGGGAGAAAACTCACATTTCAATTTTTCAATTGGTATTTAGTTTACCATTGGTTTTGTTTCCCACTCCCTAACTTTATGAGAAAAAAAATGATTTAAGAATGATTATTGATTTTTAATTGGTATCATATGCTTATAAAGATATATATCTTCAATTGGTATCAAGATGCATTTGTTCACTCAAATTGGTATCAATGTGTTTTTCAATTGGTATCATGTGTTTTATTTTCAATATGTTTTAATTTCAATTGGGATCATATTTGTTTTCAATGCCCCTCTTACTTTCAATTGGTAATTGGTAGGCATTTCTTAAATGTTTTTATGATCACTTTCTATTGATATCATAATGCACTTCTTTGACACATTTTTTTTAATTGGTATCATTTTTGGTTTCACCCCTTGAAGTAGTTTGTTTATTCTTTGTTTCATATATTTAGGGGAGAAGAATTCATATCTATTTTGTTTTTACCCCTTTGTTGATGATTGACAAAAAGGGGAGAAGATTTATTGGAGTTGATGATATGCATGAGTTTTCAGTTTTATGTTCATTTCATCTCCATTGGTATTGGTATCAAGAGCATTATGAGTTTTATTTTTATTAGTATCCATTGGTATCAAGAGCATGTTTTGGTAATTTAGTTATTTTGTTAGAATTGGAATCAATAGCATGTTTCATATGCATATTCATTTTGTTTCAAGAACCCTGTTTATATGCATCTTATTGTTTGTTTATTCCTATGCATGAGTTAAGGGGGAGCTTCTTTGAAGCTTTACTTTAATCCATGCATATATAACTCCATGAGTTTTGTCATCATCAAAAAGGGGGAGATTGTTGGCCCAAAGGCCTTTCACTCTAGTTTTGATGATGATTAACTCATGTAGTTATCTGTACTAATTATCTTGTGATTTTAGTTTCAGTTTATTAATCAAGATATTAGTTGGTGTTTAGCTTCAACAAGATGTATTGGAAGCTTGCACATGTTGATTCAAGAGCCCGCGCATCAAAGATCATACATTGCACTTGCTCGGTGAATCAAGAGTTTTTGGATCGAGCCGACTTGGAGATTGCGCTCTAGCTTGGAGATTGCGCTCTACAAGAAGACTTAGGTATCCATAGTTTTAGTTTGGGTTTAGATCCTAATTGTAAAGATTAGAATAGTATGATAAGCTCAAGTTCACAACACATACACCTTTCATGTTTTGATTTTCGGTTTTAGGTTTAACCGATCTTGGTTTTCATGAATAGATTTTTTATCAAAATAAGTTTACATGGTTTATGTATATTAGATTTGTTCTATATACATGCATGCTTCAATTGTTTAGACAAACTTTGTTTGATAATCTATTCCATGTGTTTTATGTTTTGGTATTTACAACAAAACATATTTTTGGACTTAATGACAAAAATCATGATATATATATGTTTCTTGTATATTGAATTTCTATTCATATACAATATGCTTCAAAGTGTTTAAATATCATATTTTTGTATCATGGATGAGTTTTAGACAATGTGTATTTTCTATTCAAGATTCCAAGTTTTAGAAAATACAGTTTTTGGTTTTTGGCAACATTTCTATAACATAAAAATAGTCCTTATTGATTGATATTTATGCTAAACTTTTTATCACAAGTTTATATATCAATGCAAAATGCAAAAACTATTTTTGGGGATTTTTACAAGAGTTAAAAGATTTATTGGAATATTTTTTACCTCAGTTTTCTGACCTATTTGTTGCCTGCCAGGCTAGGTCGGTCGACCGGAACGGTCGACCGCACCAGAGTAGCCGGTCGACCGTATCGGTCGACCGACGTGCACAGAAACGTGCACGCTGGCTAACACCGAAGCGGTCGACCGACACAGAGCTGTTTGCTCTCAGGTATTTTCGGTCGACCGAGGCGGTCGACCGGTAGCCACAACGGTTCTAAATTTGACCGTTGGGCGGTCGACCGTCCCGGTCGACCGGAAGGCTATTTCTGGCAAAAGTTCTGTAAACGGCTATTTTCTGTAATTGCCTATAAATACCCCATTTGAGAGAGGTTTTCTCTAAGATTTTCTGTGCGAATTTTTGCTGATTCTCTGGTGTTTTCAAAGCAATCAAAGAAGTTTTTGAGCTTGAATTGTACAATCCATTTGGTGTTTTCATTAGGGTTTGGAAAATCAAAGAAAGGGTTTTTGGGAAAGAATTTTGATTGAACTATTCTATCTTGATTTCTTGATTTTTCCCAAGGATTTTCTTTGTGATTTCTGATTTCCATTCCTTTGGTTTTCTCCACACTTGAGCAAAAATCTACTATCTATATCTATAAGTTATTTGTGTGGAAGAAGAAGTTGTTTGTGGTTGTTGTTGTGACCACCAAGTTGTAACCCAATCTTTTCTTAGCTTTGTGCTTTGGGTTGTATCCCTCTAGTTGAGAGGTGATCCTTGTATTGGTTGGTGATTGGGAGTTTGTTGTATTGGTTTGGAATTTGCCTCAAGGAGGAGATTGTGATTGTTGGAGTTTGCCTCAAGGAGGAGGTTGTGTTGGTTGGCTTGAATTTGTGCCTCAGGGAGGAGGTTGTAAAGAGAGGAGTTGGGTACTCCTTGTAAAGGGTCCTAGGTGGACGAGCTAGTGGAAATCCTTCGTGTGTCGAAGGCGGGGATGTAGAGCTGGGTGCTCGAACCTCGATAACATATCTTTGTGTTTGCGCTTGATCCATTGGCTCTCTCTACTCTCTCTTTACTTTGTGCCTTGCATTTATTTACATTGCTCATTCATATTTGCTTGGCTTGGTTGTGTGCATCACTTGTTGATAGCACTTGAGTGTAATTTGCATTAAGTTTTTAAATTCCGCATTTAGTTCATAGATTAGCATTGTCACCTATTCACCCCCCCCTCTAGGTGACTTTTCACATTTGACTCCATCCTTAGTCTTACTGGGTATATTGAGTAATGTTTCAATAATACTATCACACACATTTTTCTCAATATGCATAACATCAAGACAGTGTCTCACAAACAAACACTTCCAATATGGGAGGTTAAAAAATATTGATCGCTTTTTCCATATATTCTTTTCAATTATATTTTGCTTCACTTTTTCACAACTTGGCATAAGATGTTTCTCCCTCATATACTTGTTTACCGTTCAAAGTTTTTGGAGCTCTTTCTTCTTCTGTAGACCCAATAAATGCTTTCCGCAGCATCCGATAACAGTATGACGTGAGTAAGAACCTCTGGATACTATGATATATTGTCTTTCTCCCATGTCTTAATTGAACAAAAAATATATCTTCTGCACATATAAGACATGCTTTGTGTCCTTTCACACTGTACCCCGATAAGTTATCGTATGCTGAAAAATTATTGGTTGTCCAAAGTAATATAGCTCGAAGTGTGAAAATTTTTTGACAATATGCATCAAATACTTTTACCCCTTCCTTCCACATTATCTTTAGGTCCTTAATAATAGGTGCCAAATAAATATGTATGTCATTTCTCGGCTGTCTAGGCCCCAATATAAGTAATGACATCATAAGAAATTTGTGTTTCATGCACAACTATGGAGAAAGATTATAAATAATCAACACAACTGGCTATGCACTGTGAGTGCTGTGAATTTATTTCATCAGTCGAAATACCTAACTGGAGATTCCTTGCATCACTCCCAAATTCAGAATACTTTCCATTAATCATATTCCATTGCGGAGAGTCAGCTGGATACCGCAACATACTATCAATAATCCTCCCACCTGAATGCCACGTCAAGCTCTTCGCATGTTCTGCATTCTTAAACATACGTTTAAATCTAGGTATTATCGAGAAATACCATAATACTTAGCCAGAGATTTGTCATTTGTTTTGTATCATGACCTTCCACACACCAGGCATTTATCTAAATATTCATATTTCTTTCGGTATAAAATGCAATCATTAGGGCAAGCATGTATCTTTCAAAATCAGTACTCATAAGGTACATGATTTTCTTGGTCTCGTACATGCGATCTGGAAGTTCATTTTTCCTAAGAAGCATATCTTTTAAGAGTTTGAGTAAGGTTGTAAAACTCTTATCGCTCCACCCATTTCTCTCTTTCAAATTGTATAATCTCAACACTGCAGGCAACTTAGTGAATTTAGAACCAACATATAAAAGCTTTTCTTCATCATTCTTTGAGCTCTCGAATAAGTGTGAATGCTCCACAAAGTATTCATCTACACCATGCATCATGTCTTCTAATTTATTAACCTCATCACATTCGACTTCTTCCCTTTTATTACATCTTCTATCACTTGAATTAATAGGTTTATCTTCTCTTGTACTCTCACGGTGTCATATCCATCTTGTATAACTTGTATCAAACCCATTAATAAATAAATGGTCCTTTAATATTTTAACGATAACTGTATCAAGATAACCACATTTTATGCACAATTAATTAGTTTAGGATTGTCTGCATGCTCAACAACAAAGTTGATAAGCTCCTCTATACCTTTCTCATATTCGGTACTTAACCGATCAGTACAAATCCATTTCTAATTCATCTTTACTATGTCTAGACATAAAAAACAAGAAATTAATTTTTGATAAAACATGACATAAAAAATTCAAAGAAATTAATTTCGGATCTACAAGACACACACTACAAACACACACATGCATTATACACACAGACATCACATACATGCACGCCTAAATACACACATATATCACACACACACACACATCACATACACATGACACATCTCACACACACATATATAAGCACACAAACGAGCACGCACATGTACATTACACACGAGAACACACACATCGCACATCACACATATACACACAAATTTCACACATTAGCACCATTTTTTCCCACCAATTGAGCACACATTTAGTACCAATCTTTTTCACCAATTTAGCAAACATCATGCATATACACAAATTTCACTAATTTCACCAATTTAGCATCAAATCAACAATTTTACAATTTTTTCTAAACTAGTTAGCATTTTTCAAAAATTTTCACAATTTTTTCTAAACTATCTTTCTAGCATCAATCAAATTTTTGAAAATTTATCGTTTCACAAAACAATAATTTCACAAAATATAAGAAAATAAGAAGAATGATACCTTGAGATTCGCCGAGAAGGGGCTCGCCAGTGTAGGGCTCACCGCGGCTCGTGCGTGGAGAGGAGGGGGCGAGTTTCTAAGAGGGGAGAGAGAAATCAGAGCGGAGGAGGCTCAAGAGAGGCGGTGGAGGGGGCTCCAGAGAGGAAGACGAGGAGGGGGGATTTCTTTGGGGGAGAAAGATCGGGCGGGGGGAGGCTCCATATAGGTGGCGAAGGATGCTCTGAAGAGGAGGCCGAGGAGAGGGGGATTTCTTGGGGAAAGAGTAATCAGGGCGGTGGAGGCTCCAGAGAGGCGGTGGAGAGGGCTCCGGAGAGGCGTCCGAGAGAGGGGGATTTGAGAGGGGAGATCGAGAGAGAGAGAGAGAGAGAGAGAGAGATGATGAGAGAGCGGCCGAGTTAGAGGAGGGATTAAGGGCATTTTTTTATTTTTTTTGGGCTTGAATGCCGGTTTTATGTGAAACCGGTGTTTAAATCCTGAGATTTAATTCCGGTTTCTAAGCCGGCGTTAAATCTCAAGATTTAACACCGGTTTCTTAGAAACCGGCATTAAATATTCAGATTTAATGTCGATTTCTCTAAATTCGGCGATAAATCTTTTTACGTCGTTTTAAAAATAATGGACATAAATTTAGGTGCTTTTTAAACGGTTTATTGTTGTAGTGCTAGTGTCATAACATAGTTGTATTAAGAGCTAGGATAATTTCATTAGGAATAAAAAAAGAGGAACATGATGAGAAAATCTCCCTTTGAATTGATAAGAATGACTTTATGATGAGAAAGTCACAATTTAAAACGATATTTGAAAAACCTCATGAAAAATGCAAATGTACCAGGAATATAATTAGATGCTTGGTGCATGAGTAACTGAATTATAAGCTTCTTTTGCCTATATTTTCAACGCACATGACTCTTCAAATCCCATGTTGATAGTTGGGTCATGTTCCTATCTGTCTCTTTTAAGGTCCCCTGGCATTCCCTAGCCTGTAATAGGGGCCATGCTTCGAGTCTCAAGGGAGTTCTTTCGGTTGCCCGAGTCGCGAAGAATGATATACTACTCCGTTGATCCTTTGAAGATGACACGGTTGTCGACGAGCTTCAATGGCAAGACCGAGAAAGTCAGCAGCTGGAGGGACAGCGTGAGGCTCCACTGACACTGCCACCCTCTGGAGAACCTTGTCTAAGAATGGCCATCAAACCTAAGAATTTCTGGTAAATATCAAACTAATCCTAGACTTTATCTCTTGTAGCACTACACACACACGCATCTTATAACTTGATCTCAGTTGTTATTGGACCAAGAAATGGACATAAGAAATTATGAGGGCGGGTTTCCTATTTTGAACAAAACCACGTAAATCTTAAGTTCTTGCAGAGAAGTTGTTGCTGAGTTCTGCAAGGAGGTGAGGAAGATGGTGCTAATGTTTTTGGAGGCAATCTCAGAGAGTTTAGGACTTGAAGGGGAGTACTTAAACAAAGCATTAGGGAGCCATGGGCAGCATATGGCCATAAACTACTACCCTCCATGCCCATCAACCTGGCTCACCTATGGATTGCCAGGACACAAGGACCCCAATGTCATCACAGTTCTGCTGCAGGATGGGGTCCCAGGCCTGCAAGTGCTGGGGGATGGAAAATGGGTGGGGAGTGAACCCTAAGCCTGATGCTTTTGTAATCAACATTGGAGATCAAATGCATCTATATATAAATATTTCTTCTTTGACAAATGTTAATTAATTGAAATAATTCTGCTATTTAACTAAACTTCTCGTACTAAAACGGACTAAAAGAAGAGCAATATGTGAGGTCATATCTAATGTGCGATCATGTATGCAATGTACATGAGTTGGGCATTGTACTTTAGGTCCAATTGTAGTCTAAGGGAAAAAAAAAGACCATTTATATTTTTCTAGCGATAATATTAATTAGAGTAATTAGTTAGAAAGTTAGATTCTTTTTTATTTTTAAGTTTAGGATGGATCCGCCAACACCTTCATAAAGAAATTACTCTCACTATTTATTGGTTATTGCGTGTCATCAGCTTGTCATTTTCCGACGACAATTTTAATTCTTACTAATTCTTCTCAAGTTACACGATTAAAAACTGTAGTGTTGTTTCAACTTTGCTAAAGAATTGATTCCCTCTAGAAACAAAAGATCAACCTCAACATGTTTTCTTTTTGTTTTCATGTAGGTTCTTAGCAATGGTCGATACAAGAGTGTGCTCCACAGGGCGATTGTGAACAAAAACACTGCCAGAATCTTAATTCCTACATTTTTCTGCCCATCTGCAAATATTGTGATAAAATCACTACATTGACTCGTTGATAAAAATCACCCTATCACTTACAGAGGAGCTACACTCACGCTGAGTACTACCAGAAGATTTGGGACCGTGGACTCAACTCCGGTAGCTGCCTTGATCAGTTCAAGACCACCCAATAATATTATTAGAAATTCCCGAAGTTGCAGCATTTTTGTACAAAACATGTTCGAAGATATGAATAATTCTATCCTTCGTGGTGACATTTGCTTTGGAAATTGCTTTTGTTTTGGTATATTTATACTTCTACTAAGATTTCATCTATCAATATTTCTCTCGTGTTTTCAAAAAAAGTTTTAGAGTTTTGATATATATATATTTTTTACTATTTTATTTAGGGTAAGCTATATAATATCCAGAGCTGGAAGACACTGTAATATCTTTTCCCATTGAAACTTCAAAAAAGTGTGTTACCGTATGAGCTATGTTCAGTTAGCTATATCAAATTGAAAGAAAAGATTAGGTTAATTAATATCTCAAAAAGACATTTACGCCTAATACTTTTCTGAATAAACATTTAAGATAAATACTTCATGAGAGAATTGTGATAAACATGCAAAGGCATTATGACTCAAATCCACGTTTATGTTCTCACTTGACAACATCTTTTAATGTTTATTGCTTGAATATAATTATATTATATGTCCAGTGAACATGGATTCAGATCATGATCAAATATGAATGTTAGTTGAGTAGTTTAGTGACATACTTTGAACTTGTGATTTTCTTATTTACCCATTCTTTTTCTGGGTAAACTCCTTAGGATTAGGCAGGGCTACAGCTTATGTCACTTGCATGCCAACACAATGAGCTTATGGTTGTGTAGCCATATCTCTCTCTATAATGGGACATGAAAAATCTATTTCGATAATATGTTATTTGTCACCATTGCTCTATGGCTAATCTTGATCCTAAACAAACAAAACAAATTCTTTTTACTCTCTCATCTCTTTTCTTGGTGCAAGCTCCCTTAAGATTAGACTCTCTCGGTGCAGGCAGAGCTAGAGCTTATGTCACTTGCATGCCAAAAAAAATGGGCTTACGGTTGTGTAGCGATATCTCGCTCTCTCTCTCTCTCTCTCTCTCTCTCTGTGTGTGTGTGTGTGTGTGTGTGTGTAATGGGACATGAAAAATCATTTGGATGATATGTTCTTTTGTCACCCTTGCTCTATGGCTAATCTTGATCCTAAGCAAACAAAACAAAATCCTTTTACTTTCTCATCTCTTTTCTTTTCTCTCATTCTCTTTTGTGTTGCTGCTGCTTTGTCAAACCCGCCAAATCCTCCCCACTCCGACCCCTTCCCCCTCTTGCCTCATACCAAAACTTGCACCCCAACCTGAACCCATCTCATCGACCAGCTCCAATCCCTCTCTGTTGCCTTCCTCCAGACCCAATTTTAGCTTTAGTTCAGTTGTGTTCTTGGTGCTTCCTAAGAAAAGAAGAAGAACATAACCAAGAAGAAGAAATAAAAGGAAATGAAAAAAGAAAAAGAAAAAGAAAAAGAAGAACATAAAAAAGAGAAGAAAAATAGAAGAAAAAAGAAAAAGAGGAGGAGGATCAAAAAATAGAAGAAGAAGAAGCCGCAGCCAAGAGTATTGATAATCTTATCCCTGAAACACTCAAGTCTAACAATAGATAACAACAGGGGTAACTTAACTGGTTTAAAATGATTTGAGGGCCACAAGCAATATCAATAATTTTCGAGATAAATTTCTAAATATCGAAGATTTGTGTGTTACATATCTAAAAAAACCCATTGTTAAACTAACTGCTGTTTCTAGGGAAAAGTATGTGGGTTGCTATGAATTGGTTACGATTCTTTGGAACCCAAATTTGATAAAAAAGAATACACTTTATGGAGATTTAGATCCAAAATTATTGAACTATCTATTTTTTAATCTCCTTATTCAACCTGAAACTTATTCGGTCCATGCCTTCTATCTTTTAATTGAACACAAACTATTCTAATCTAATCATGTTGTTTCTTACATTCAACCGAATATGCGACACATAGTCCAATAGAAAATCTTGATTGTTAGGTTTTTCTTGGTAATTGGCTCTAGTTTCTTTTGGTAAAATCAAATGTTTATTAGTTTATAAAAACCGTCCGAAGATCAATTTATATTTAAAAATTTATGTAGCAGGTTGGGACTGTTATAACTCAAATATCGAGTTTCAAGTTTGGTCTCCCTTACTGACTCGCAGTAAGACGTCTAGTTCTTCACGGGTTAAAATCAACTTTTTCAAGTAGTTTACAATGTTAATGTTGATTGTGTTGAGATCAATCGAATCTGAAACCCTATGAAGAATAAAAGCACAAGACAAATAGAAAGATGTAGAAAATAAAGAACACATAGAATTTACCGAGGCTCAGCAACTTTCCTATGCCCTCCTGAGCCACACCGATTCACTATATTTTAAAAAAAAGAAGTTTACAATGTTTTTCTCTCTGAAAAATGACGGCACACAGAAATCTCTAACCCTAAGAAAAATATATAGCGTTGTATTTTGGTGCTGCTGCAATGACGAAATTGCCCCTACAGAAGTGTGATTTTCGTTCCTTTTGTATTTTAGTTTCTTCTTAGCGTGTGTCGCGGGGGGCTCTGCACCCTGCCACCCCCGGGCTGCTAAAGATTGCCTCCATTCCCAATAGCTTGTTGTTGGTGCTTGGCATGGTGTAGTGTTTGTTAATCATTCTCATCCAACTGATCTTATGTACGAATTATATTACAATTTGGATTAATATTTAGATTATGTGAGGTTCTCCCCAATAAACATGTTGGTATAAAACTCAAGGAGTGGATACTAGTTTAGTTTATCCTATGTCTACCAGCTCGTTATAAAATTACTTTATTTTGTCTACTAATTAATGTGAAACTAAATATTAGACTTAATTATGTTGATCACAAATGACTAGTCCAAATTTGAGGAGTCAATTACGTCAACTTAACCTTGTTCCTCCTCGCCAACATTCTCAAATCACTCTCTCTCTCTCTCTCTCTCTCTCTCTCTCTCTCTCTCTCTCTCTCTCTCTCTGTTTTATTTTATTTTTTAGTTTCGCGTACATGCATTTCACATGTAATTAAGAACTAACCTTTTTTTAAAAAATAAAAATAAAAATAGGAAGCCCACGTACATCAGACTTGAAAGGTGGGATTTTGCTCAACAGGCTTCTCTTTTCCTCCTCCTCTCTATTAAATTATACACTTTAAATTATTTATTTAAATTATATGTGTTTTTTGTCTCCTTTTAAATGAACCAGGGCGGGCTCACCTACCCTTCACTTTCCTCTTTTAAAACAAAAGGAAATAAAAATAATAAAAAGACAAACAATAAAAAATAAAATCACCCTAAACCCGAAAGTCCTCCAGCCTCCCATAAGGACCCAATTGAGTCATCGGTTGGCGCGCGGTTGGTGAGCCTTGAGAGAGGCATGCATCATAAAAACCCCCGCTCTCTCCATAGCTCATCAACACAAAAAATTTGAAAAGAAAAAAAATGGGGTCAGCTCAGAAGTTCATCACACCAGCCCCCCAGTCCTCAGACGAGGAGGCCTGCCTCTACGCCCAACAGCTAGCCAGCTTCTCCATCCTCCCCATGACCCTGAAATCGGCCATCGAGCTCGATCTCTTCGAGATCATCGTAAAGGCCGGGCCGGGGGTCCATTTGTCCCCGGCCGAGATCGCCAGCCGGCTGCCCACAGAGAACCCCCAGGCCAAGGTGATGCTGGACCGAATACTGAGGCTTCTGGCCAGCTACAATGTTGTGACGTGCATGACCGCCGATGGCCAGGAGGAGAGGAAGTACGGGGCGGCGCCCGTCCTCAAGTTCTTGACCAAGAACGAGGACGGGGTGTCCATGTCCGCCCTGGCTCTCCTCGACGACAAGGTCCTCAAAGAGAGCTGGTACGTGTTAGATAAGTTTGTTCATATAATCTTAACAATCTGGACTCGTAGATTTAAGAATTTATATAATTAAATTACTTATCCTATCTAATTAATAGTTTCTATTATAGAGTACATTTTATTTGCTTATTTTTAATGCTTAAATACCAAAGCCACTATTTGAATCTAAGATTTACCATAACTTTTTTTTACCTGAGTTGTAATTTAAAGCCCATGTTGCTCACGAAAGATGCTTGAAGTTGGGACGAAGTTGAGATCTCAGCCTAAAAATATTTCAGTAAGCTAAGAAATGAAATTATTTCAGAAGGTTAAGTCTTATGTTTCAGCTTAATTAGTTGAGAAAAACACTAATTAATTTGGCCTGATTGACTTAAAAATGTTGAAGATTTGTAAGATGGAGAGAATGCCAGCAGTGTCTTTCTTTTCTTGTCACCTTTTTTTTTTTTGGCAAGTTTGAGATTTGTTTGATTATTTTTATCTTGAAGCAAGCAACTTTGAGATTTATTTATGGGCAACTTTCCATTGTTTTTTTCTTCACTACTTTAAGCAATGAGACAAGACTCTGCTAGTGGTAGGGGGGACATGTGACGAGAGAGAGGGAGAGGACAATTTGTGGTTGCAAGGCCTTTGCCATGCTTCTCATTAAGCTAATTGTTTTTAACTGTGAAGAATTACCACGACTCTCTATGCTTTTTTTAGATTTTTGTTGTGCTATTTATCTGTGGTGGATAAACAATCCAATATTTAATTCCAAAGTTACTTATAGGAAAATATTTATTGTATTTTTACCAACTTGACAAAATTATATGACTAGAAACGATTCACACCACCAACGAATATTAGTAGTTTGAGAGTGATTTAAGGAACAAATTTCAAATCCTCACACTAAAGTTGTTATCTATAAAATCTTAGATTTCTCGAGAATCAAATCATCTCCACTACTATATCGACACTACAATAGTTTTATGTGAGTTTAATTAATTAATTAATTAGGCTGTTAATTTGAACTCTTTTATAACAGGTACTACTTGAAGGATGCCATCTTAGATGGAGGCATGCCATTCAACAAGACCTACGGTATGAGTGCATTCGAGTACCATGCTACAGATCCCAGATTCAACAAGGTGTTCAATGAGGGGATGAGGAACCACTCCACCATCATAACCAAGAAGATCCTTGAGACCTACAAAGGTTTCACCGATCTCAAGGTTCTCGTTGATGTTGGTGGAGGAGTTGGTGGAACCATCAACATGATCGTCAGGAAGCACCCTTATATCAAGGGAATCAACTTTGACCTGCCTCATGTCATATCAGAGGCAGAACCTATTCCTGGTATTTTATTCATTATTTTTGAAGTATATACCAAATAACATGAATAATTTATAAACTAGAATAATGCTTTTGAGCATGAGTGTGACATATCAAATCAAATATGTGATTTTGGTGATGCAGGAGTAGAGCATGTTGGTGGAGATATGTTTGAGAGTGTTCCCAGTGGGGGTGCCATTCTCATGAAGGTGAGCAATCCTCACTAATCTTTCAACTCATTTGAGAAAGAGACTAGATTATATGTAGAACTAAGTTTGTTACTTTAAGGGCATGTTTGGCATTTTGGAAGAGAGGGATTTCTTCCCCTCTTGCAGCGATGGGTTATTTGATCGGAAGAAGAAGGAAGAGAAGAAGAGGAAGGAGAAGAAGAGAGAGAAGAGGAGGAGGAATTAAAAAAGATTTTTTTTACCCCAGATCGTCGTGTCAAAGTTCCTCTTCATAGCCCATTGGGTGGAAGAGATCAAGGGACCTTGGTCCCCGCACCGATCTGAGTCAGCGCCAGCTCAGACTTCTTTCGATTTCTTTCCCCCTCTCTTCCTCGGTGTACCAAACACCAGAGCTCAGATCTGAACCCGATTTCTTTCTTCTTCCTCTCGTTCACACTTGAATGTGACACTTTGAAATATTCAGTCAAATAATTGATTAAACATTAAAAAGAGATAAGTAAATTTCCCGTCCCATTTGTAAAATTTATCCATGCCAATTTGAAAAGATTAGAAAAAATGAAATTGGCATAGAAAATAAAGAAAATTAGGAAAAATGTAAATAGCTTTGTAACAACTTCCCTTTAGACCTTTGCATATGATATGAGGAATATGTTATAGATGTTACCTTTTTATCGATAGAAAATATTATAGAACTTAGCTACAAAAAAGATGACTCTCTATATAAAAAAGAGGGAAAATGACAGTTTTTGATAGTTAGTAGTTTTTTTAATTAGCTGTGTCATATTTAAATCTTATACATTATACACGTCATGGCTCTACCAACTAAAAGGAGAACATCTTATTTCTTTAAAGCGAAGATAATTAAACAAAAAAAAATTTAACTATTCACAAATATACATGTGCAGTGGATTCTTCATGATTGGAGCGACGAGCACTGCTTGAAGCTATTGGAGAATTGTAGGAAAGCTCTACCAGACAATGGCAAGGTGATCCTCATAGAGAGCATCCTTCCAGTGTACCCCGAACCCACAACTGCGGCACAGGGCGTCATCCATCTCGACATGATCATGTTGGCTCACTATCCAGGAGGCAAAGAGAGGACCGAGAGGGAGTTCGATGCCTTGGCCAAAGGAGCTGGATTCTGTAGATCCAAAGTCATTTGCGGTTACGCCAACTCTTGGGTGCTTGAATTCTACAAATGAACATGGTTTTATGGTCGGAATACTTACATGTGATTGTTTTGATATTTCTCAAATCAAGGAATCAAGAATAAAGTTGTAAG
Organism: Agave tequilana; assembly: GCA_038442645.1. Lineage (NCBI taxonomy): Eukaryota > Viridiplantae > Streptophyta > Magnoliopsida > Asparagales > Asparagaceae > Agave > Agave tequilana. Next base: position 27,845 of record JAVJIF010028749.1, on the reverse strand, counting down.
AAAGAAGCTTCCACAAATGTAATCTGAAACCTCGTAAATGAAAAAGTCATACATTCTTTTATTTGTTTCCCATGTTTACTTTGTTAAGACTGAAATATTTTAGATACCAATTGTAAACATTGAAATATAGAAAAACCAATACCAATTAACAAATTTTAGAAACCAAATGTAGGATTTTAGATTGCTTGATTCTCAATTGCAAATGTAGAATGATTAAAAAAAATACCAATTGAAATCAATTAAATTCAAAATAAACATAGATACCAATTTGCAAAACAATTTGAAAAGTAGATACCGATTATAATAAATTATACCAATTAAAAATATGAACTACTTTGTCAAAAATATTTTTCTCAAAAAGGACTGGAATAAAATTAAGATACCAATTTAAGCTTGTTAAAATTTCCTTTCCCTTTTTGAAACAACCAAAGAACTAATGCATAAGCTTGTTAAAAATAAAATAAATGTATTTAAAGTAGAATCAAGCTTAGCATGAAACCAATTGTGTTATAAAAACATGTATGAATATTGTTTAAGATGCACAATCAATCATATATATGTATGTATACTAACTGAAATATCATACACAATTTAGAGCATACATATATAGATAAACATGAATGAGTATATAAAAATTCAAATATCATGAGATATAAAAAGTCAAATATCATGAGAATTATGTGTATAACTCATTGTCAACACCTACCTACATGCACATGTCAAAGAATAGTCATTTAACATTATACAAGGTATGATCACCCAACCATCTGCCACAAAGGGTGGCATTTTCAAAAATAATTATTTAAAATAGTTTGAAAATACCAATCATAAAGAATGATTTTTTAAAATTGATTCAAAGATTATAAAATCTTTAAAGAGAATACATGTGTAAATGCAAGAATCATCAAAACTAAGATATACACATATATCTAAAAAAGAATTTAGTACACAAAGGATATGAATCTAGTTTGGCACAAAATCAAGAGTGTATCTCAAAAGTTATACAAGTATATCATAAGTTCTAATAAGATTGGCATCTAAACATATAATCAAAACATGTAAACCATGATATGCTAAAGATTATCCAATTAAAGCAAATAAATATAAGATGGACAATAGAGATAGTTACCAACATCGATTGAATTAATCTCTATTTTTTCAAAGCAAGGTGGTCCACCAACTTAAACTCCCTGATAGTAATGCATCCAATAATTTGTTCATAAAGATCCAATTGCATCCACCACCTAGGCATCAAATCTCTCACGTCTTGTGAGAGCCCCACCTACATCAAAAATAATTAGAGTGGATTTTCGTACCCAAATCTTTTTGGGTCCTCGAGAGTTAGTATCACTACGAACTCAAACATTTGCATTTGAAAATTTTATCAAAGCAAAACATAGCTAGATGGCCTTTATGGCCATAATGTGAATAATATGTCGACAATGTGAAAAATTATACACATTAGTATACTTGTGAGTTTGACCTGTATGTGCATGAATATGTGGAGCTTATTTTTTTGAAATAAGGATTTCAATATCTTATGGTCAAAAGCACATTGGCTCAAGGTTGAGTCTAAACAATCAATTTTATTCTTCAAAACACAAATCTCATTTTTATCAATATTTGAAAAAGCAACATTAGTATGAGAAACAAAATCCTTTTCAATTGAAATCAACCCAGAGTTGTTTTTCAAAGAATCATTTTCTTTTAAGACAAAATTAGATTTTGAAGATAAAGCACAATTTTTTTCTTTAATTTCAAATTCTTCTTTTTTATCAAATCATATTTTTTTAAAAAGTTCTTCACAACTTAAAGCAAGATCATTGTATGATAATTTTTCATTTTTCTTAAAGTTGGATTCTGAATTTACCTAAAGGGGTCATCCCCTTGGGTCATGAAACACATATGCACAGAATCATCCTCGAATTCACTATCCGAATCCGAAGTGATGGCTTTCATTACTTTCTTCTTTTCTTTTCTTCTTGGATTACTTTTTCTTTCATTCTTGAGGTACATATTAACATTCTTCACTAGGAAAGTGAGTTCTTCATCTTTTGTGGTTGGAGTTGCACCTTTCTTCTTGAGTTCTCTTGAGGAGGCCTTGAGTGCAACACCAATCTCTTTTTATGGATCACGATCTTTTCTTGCCTTCATCTCCATTTCATGAGTCTTCAAGTTCTCATGAAATCGATGAAGTCTATTTTCTCTATCGTTGAGCTCTTTCAATGTAGTAGATTTGACTTTTCAAGCTTTAGAAAATGCTTTAATAATTTTATGCACCTTTTGATTATTGTTGATAGGCTTATCTAAAAAAATAAGTGCATTAGTAATTATAGTTAAACGGGTAAGCATATCATCGATAAACTATTCATCAAACATAGTGAAACGATCATATTGAGAGCTAAGCAAATCATTCTTAACTTTCTTAACTTGTGTTATGCCTTCATGAATGATAACTAAAACTTGCCAAATATCATGTGCACATGTGCAATTTATGACCATAGAAATATCATTATTATTCAAAGCTTGAAGTAATGCATAATAGGCCTTGGAATTTGCATTATATTCTTTAATGGTAATTTCAGACCATGAGTCTTCATCACTCTCAGGATAAACAAAGAGTTTGGATATAACTTTGGCCACACGATTACCCAAGAAATTTAAGAAAATATTCATCTTAATCTTCCATATAGGAAAGTTGAGTCTATCAAACTTGGATGGACAATAAATACTAGATTTACCACTATATGCCCTGTGTCTGCAAAATAAATATAATGATTAGCAAAAATAAGAATCTCTCTATAGTAGTTAAAACGAATATCAAGAGCACTCTATAGTGGTTAAACCGAATATCAAGAGTACCAGATCTGATGCCAATTGAAAATCATCTAGGGGTGAATAGGTGATGTGCTAGTCAAATGCAAATTTAAAAACTTATACTAACAAAAACTAAACACACAAATGGATTTAAAAAAGTGAAGTCGAATTTTCGATGAAGGGCTCTAGAACTTCTCTTCAAGATTCCTATTTTATAAGAGATGAGGTGTTTCAATAGCTCACTTGGATCAAAATAAGTGTAAGCACAATATCAAGTATACATGAATAAGTACTAATAGTAATGCAAGATATAAATAAAAGTAGAGTTGAGTTAAGAGATAGCCAAACACAAACACGATGATATGTTTAGAGGTTCGAGTTACTTGCTCTACATCACTACCTTCACCTAGAAGGATTTTCACTATCTTTATAAAAAAAAACTCCACAAAGAAAACATACCTCTACAAAAGAGGAGGGCACAAAGCCAGTAGACCTCTACACAAGAGGTGGGTACAAAGCCAATACATAAAGCAAATACACCTATAAACAAGAGGGTAGCATAAGGCAAATTGAAGGTAACAACACTTGATGATCAGAAAGATCACAAACTAGAAGTCTCACAAAATAAGATCCTAAAAAGAGAGAAATGATAGCTCAAGTTTGCGAGAAAACTAGGATTTTTGAAATGAAACTCTTAAGAAAACACTTGAGAAAATATCTATGAAGATATAGAAACTTGAAGCTCAAAACTTAATTTCTCAAAACTTGTTTTCTTGATTTTCAAAACTTTAAACACAAATTTTTCTCTTGTAAAAATTTTGTAAACTCTTATCGAAATCTTATTTAAAACTCTCACCAATGACCCCTATTTATAGGAATAGGGTAAAGATGATTAGAGAGTAAACCCAGCTATTAAAACATTGATTAGACCCAAATAAAGTAAGATATAATCGTTTTGAAATAAAACAAAAACAGAAAATCCAAAAACTAGCCGTTTGAGGCAAGACTGGCCAAAATTGGGTCTTGTGGTCGACCGCCAACATAGAAATCTAGTCGTTAGAGTGAGCGATCGACCACCCGGTTGACCACACAGAGCAGTGTAATCTGCTCTGCACAACTAGCAAATGACCGACTGATCGACAGGCCAGAGGAGCTATTTAGCTTCAGACCAACGGTCAACCGCCCGGTCGACCGTGTGGACAAGCATCTGGCTAGTGTGCACGTCTGGTCAACTGCTCGGTTGACCATGTACACAAGTTAGTTGCTTGTGACACATCAGGTTGACCGCCCGGTTAATTGTCTCAGGGCTAAAAACTCTATTTTTTGTTGTTTAAAACATCTTTTAAATCCCTATAAATTTCTATAAAATCTATAAAAATAAGTTCTTTTAAATATATATGAGCACAAATATCTGTGATAAAAAACCACACGAGTTATAAAAATGTGAGCTTCTTATTGAGATGTACAATACCATTTTGAAAACATAAAATTTATTTTTTCAAAACTAAACTATAAATTGAAAAAATAAGTTTTTTCAATACTGGTATAAATACAAAAATAAGTTTCTCAAACTTTTTTTGGGCACCAATGTGTATGGATAGAATTCAATATACATATAAAATATATAAATTTGTTTTAGATGAAATCTAGTCATGAAACTAAAAACGGGTTAAATTGAAAATCAAAACTTTTGTGTGTGTGTGTATAAGCTTGAGCAATCAAAACTAATCTAAACTTTTCACAATTCTAAATATACAAACTCTAGCCTCAAGTTTTTTTGTTGAATAGATCTTCTTTTCCATCTTGTCTTGATTCAAACTTGATTCCTTGAGCTAGACTCCTTAAATTCTTGATATGATCTTTATGCTTGAGCCCTTGAATCGACAAGTGCTAGCTTGAAGAAGCTAAACACCAACTAAGATCTTTATTAAAATCTAAAATTTAAATAATACAAGATCATTAGTACTATAACTATATGAGTTAATTATCATCAAAACTAGAGTGATGGACCTTTAGGCTAACAGATATCACACCACTAATTGAGCTATGACATCAACTATTGTGTGTCCTAGACCGTGATCGACATTGCGAAACCATGGCGATATGTAATACTTGCAGCAAAAAATTAGTATAGCAAAGTAGTAATACAAGACAAAAGAGAAATATCATTAGAATTTAACGTGGTTCGATCAAACCCAGTCTTTGTCAATGGGGAAAGAACTTGAGAGAGTTATTAATAAACTTAGTACAAAAAATCTAACATTCCCTTGATTCCCACAAGAGTATTCACTTTTTCCTTGAATCTCTCAAAATTAGAAGAGTATTTCTTCTTCTTTGCACCATCACCTACCTCTCTCTATGCATTGACTCTCTATATTTTTCTTGTGCAATACACTAGGTTACAAATTTTATTTATAGAGTTTTATAATACAACCCTATTCTAACTATGAGATGATCTTGGTGAATATGTGACGAACTTAATCAATCCTTGTAGGTGTTGATTTTCTTGATCTATAACAACTCTAGACTCTTCAATCTTTAGAAATAAATTCTTCAATGAATAGAATTTAAGTTCTATTCGGAGTCCACCAGAAAAGAAAATCTGAACTTGTCCGAAAAAGAAACTTGAATTCGATTCTGGGCCTCTGGTTATCGACATGCTTGTCGACAGGTGTGCCAGTCCGTCGACACTGTTTGCTGCCTGCTGATAGACTGAACTGCATTTCTTCTCTATTGTGTGTGATCGACAGTCTTGTCGATTACCCATTGTGTTCAGTTGATAGGCCTGTCGACCGCGACACTGTTTTCTTTAATCTGTTTCTTTACCAAGTTCTTCTTCTCCAACTTGATTAGATCTTCTTTGACCATCATCTCCTCTTGAAAATAAGGCAGTTTCAAAACAATCTCCACCTTGATTTGCTTTTCAAGCCTTTAGCAAAGTACATTTGAAATTTTGAAATTTTACCTTGATTGTTTTCTTGATTGTAACCGTACTGTGAAGCCTTTATTCTTGCTCCCTCTCCCTGGGACCTTTGGCTGATTTACCGTCATGCCTTAGGCTATCTCGAGCTTTGCTAGAATACACTTTTTCTCTTTCCTGCAACACTTTGATTCAGTTCACGTCCCGTCGCAGTCTTCAAAGAACCTTCACCTGCTATCCAAGTGAGTCTTATAGTATCGAAAGAGCCTTGCCTTTGCGAGTGCCACCTATAGCTCCTGACGATAGATTTTTAGTCTCATTCTATATCATTTCATATTTGTATCGTCATGATGATGTAATGTGGAAGAGACGAGGATCAACTCTTATGGGCTATGCGCTGATCGCCTCTACTTCAAGGTAGCATCATTGCCACAGATTCAAGGTAAGTATTTGGCCAAAGGAGGTAAGTAATTTTTAGTTTCTTTTCCTTTAATTCGTTTGTTTAGATCACCACAATCTCCTAACCATTTTAGTCAATCTTTTTAATTTCTTTGTATATATACATTTTCCATTTTCCCACCTTCTCAATCTACCATTTTCTTCCAAACTTAGTTGTAACTCCATTTTTCTATTTTCTTTTAAGAAACTAAAGAAGAATTTTAACCATTGATTATAGCATAAAAGAGAACTTACCAAAAAAGCTTCCATCGCTAGTCCCTCCTTGTGGATCACGACCCGCATAGCCACTTGCTATAGCGATAGTATTGAGAACTTGCACTCTTTTTTCTTAAGTTCTAAAATTATGCATTTTGTGTGCAGGTAAAACCTCAATCAAATTTTGGCGTCGTTGCCGGGGAGGGACGGTAAGTAACTTTCTTTAAGTTTACATTTTTGGTTAACTTTCTTCTTTATTCTTAGTGTACAGGTTTAACAAGGAAATTTTTGGTGCAGTTGACATATAAGTGGCCCTGGACCCTACTCAAGAAAGCAGAGCCTAGAAGCCCTCAGATTTGCTACATTCCAGTGGCAATCTGAGTGAACTACTAACCTGTATTTTTTACAGGTTGGCTGAATTACAAAGCTAAAATTCTATAACTAATTATTTCATGTTTGTCTCACTATACATACTTTCTAACCTCAACAGTAAAATGATGTGTGTTAAATGCTAAAAATGGGTTAGACTTTGCATTTAGGTACGTGTCTAATTCATTTACATTTTATATTACTCTTGAAGAGTACTGGAGCAAAAGGTACGTATGCAGAGCATATAGTTTAGGAAACATTCTTGAGTGATTATTTGCTTGTTGAATGTTATTTTTCTATATCCTGCACACTTTGCATAATCAATCTTAAGGGCTTGTCCTATAAACAAGATAAGGTAGGAAAGTCATTACCCTCCCTTAGCTCACAAATAATCTCCTTACTCACTAACTCAAGCCTAACTAAAACTGAGTAGACGTTGGCCCTAGGGACATCTCAGACTAAATAAGAGACAAACCTAAGGGGAAAGTTGATTAGAATTTGACTCTTGCCAAATCGGTGTCAAAGGTTGGGGATTGAGGGGCGAAACCCTGAAGGTTGGTGGTTTGGCAGAATTAGGCATGTTGCTTAGGCATGGATGCCTCCCACTGATCTTGCCCCTACCTGGCCGATTAACTTATTGTCAGATTCGGCAATATACCCCCCGTGGACAGTCTAACCAGTTAAGAGTCGTCTAGGTTTAAGGTTATCCTAACTTAGGTTAGATTTTTTTTCTTTTTGTTTGTTTGTTTATTTATTTTTCTTTGTTCGATTTTGACATTTCATGTGATATGGCTTATAATAACAATTTTTTCAACTTTAATGGTAATCCTTGTTACACCCTGACCTTTTTTTCGGATGTTACCAACCCGGCGTATCATGTTACACCCTGACAACTCTTGTCCATATCTACCGCATTTCTCGCAAAATGTACGTGCTGAGGTGAATATTTTATCATGAAATGATACTTTTCATATTACATTAGTACAAAATACATGTTTAATGACTGTTAAAACTGATCTTAAATAGGGTTTTACAACCGACTTGTATGCTGGAGTCGTGATATCTCTAAGCATATGACAGCGGTTTTCAACCGCTGTCATATAGGAGAATAGACACCGGTTTCATATCAAAACCGGTGTCAAAAATCAAGTTTTAATGCCAGTTTTGATAAGAACTGGCGTTAAAAGTACCACTTTTAATGCTGGTTCTAATAAAAACCAGTGTTAAAAGTCCATCTTTTAACGTTAATTTTTAAGAGAACCGACATTAAAAGTAGATTTAATGCCGGTTCTTTAAAAAATCAGCGTCAAAAGTGTTTTTTTATAATTCACAGAGGGAGCAACTCAACAAGAAGGTGTTCTCTCAACGTAGAGCAAAAACAGAGAGTTGCTCTCTGTTGCTGCCCTCTGATTTCAAAAACAGAGAGTTACTCTCTGTTGAGAGCTGCTCTGAAGAACAATGACATGAGCCGATAAGAATATACAAAGAACAATGATTCATTCTCAAGAACAATGAACAACTCAACATATATACACAAAAAATGAGATTCATTCCCTTTTTCATGTATCGCTCAAATGGATACATCCACCTTAAGAAGACCGGACGACATAGTTTAATTTTTGATTTTTTTAGGATTTTAAGTTTCTTTTAGAACTAACTTAGGTTTTGACTTTTTTTTTAAAAAAAAACTTAGATCTTGATTTTCTTTATATATAATAAAAAAAGAGAAATTTTCTTTTTGATCCATTTTTAAAAAAAATTAACTTGATCTTAGGAATTAGGGAAACTCTAAACTAAGATTTCTTAATATAAGTTAAATAAGAAGAATTATTGGATTTTTAGGTTAAGAAAGAAAAATAGAAAGATAATTAGATTCTAAATTTTTCCTAAGTATTATATACATTTACATGTTGAGGGATTAAACAAATATTAAATACTTTTATAAAATCTATAAAAAAGAAAAAGAAAAAATTTTAGAAATAAAAATTGTAAATAAACACTTAATCACCAATTAAGCTGGTTAGTTGTGCCTTAAGAAGTATGACCAGTCACACCTAAAGGTGATTGAGTCCTTAACATTCGTGGCTTTGTTTACTTGAATCCTGGAACTTTAGGGATGTATCCTCATCTGGTGTCGTAAGATCATCTGGAATAGAAGTCATCGGTAAAAGACTTGCTACATGGGTAAATTAGAAAGCCTAATGAAGCTAAAGAAAATAAATAAGTGTACATACATGTTTATATGAAAAATAAAAAAATAAATAAATATAAGTAAAAATTTCATAGTCTAAGTGCAAGTTCTCATACATATAAATGTATATATTTTAGGTTTGATACAAAATCTGATGCTCTCTCTACTTTAGAAACTTAACCTTAATTGGAGACAAAAATTTATATGGAGACTTATAATGAGAAGGAATAGTTTGGGGCAACCTAAAATCAGAAGATCACTTAAATTTTTGCAAAAATGGATCATAAACTTTTTTTCTTTTTCTTTGTGAAAAATCACGAACATCTTTCTCTTTCTTTGAATTTTGTGGCATCAATCCGCTGAAAACCCTCAGGAGACAACACTCCTCCTCTAGGGTAATCTAGAGGTTTAATGGCTTGTTGTACATGCTCAATGCAATCGTGTCACCTACGAAAGTGGCGTAATAATTTAGTTAGAATTTTATTCTTTCTTTGCTTATTTGCTCGAGGAGGAGCAAAAGCTAGGTTTGGGGGTGTGATTAGTGTTCAATTTTGTATCATTTTGCATTATATTTTCATGCATATTATCTATAAAATTGAGATTTTTAATGGCTCTTTCTCTTAAATTTCAGGTCCACTCTTTAATGAAGAAGAAGGCCCAAATCCAAGCTAATTAAATGATTTAAAGGGGATCAAAAAGATCCCAATCCAAAAAAGCCCACATCTGCAATGAACCAGAGAATACTCTCGTGGTTCTAAAAGCTCCCACAGTACACCTGAGAAGAGATAGCCTGTCAGCACGATCGCTGGCATAATAGCCAAGATTCTGCCGCGGAAAGGCGGCTTTGGCCGTGGATCCACGGCAAAACTTGGACCGTTGATATAGCGTTTGATTCTGTAACTACGATTGAAAGTGATGAGCTCCTGATGCCTATATAAAGACCCCTAGGGCCTCTGTTGCAGGTAGTAGGAGATAGCCAAAAATTTTAGGAGAAGGATTAGGATTTTTTTAGGTTCTTTTTTAGTATTCTCTTATAATTTCATTTTCTCCTTTTAGATTCTAGAAAAGAGAGAGAAGGTGAGAGTGAAATATCTATAATTGAGAGTGATAATCAAATGCAAAGCTCATGATCTTCCTCTTCTAATTTCTTACTCTTTTAATTCTTACTCTTTTACTTTCAAACTTTTAATTCCTTACACCTTAGTCTACCATGCTTTCTTCTTTGTTTTACTTCTCCATGGCTAACTAACCTTCTAACATAACTAACTAACCTCTAGCAACTAATAACTACTAACTCTTGGATGATACTAACTCATGTGATTCATTGGATGTTTATAATTTCTAGTCTTGTGCTTAACAAGTCTCTGTAATTCCCAATGAAGATGAGTGTTATTTTTTATCTTAATGAAGGTTTTGTGATTTCCTCCATATGATTCATGTGCGCCTCGTTTAGAGCCTTGTTTCTTTAACAAGAGCTTTGATGGAACATGATGATGTGATCACTTTAGTATGCTGACAAATTAATGCACTAGCTTCTTATTTCATGCTAGCTAAATCATGACTTTGATGATCTAATGAACTTAACATTCTTGTTATTCATACCTAAATTGTAAATATCAAATTCTTAAGTTTCATTCTTGTGAACCTATGGGAGCCTATAATCCAAGGAGGCCACCTAACCAAGTTACGAGAGAAACACCTATACAAATTGGGCCAACTCTTTGACTTAATGAAATAAGATGGACAATATGCCAATGAATCTACATGAGGCACAATTCATCAAGAGATTAGTAAGTTAGTAGTGTAGAGTTGTTAGTTAGTCATGCCTTTTCTTATATTTGATAAAAACTCTCCTAATTTCTAAGAAACTTTCTTTCTCAAATAGAGTCTGATTGAGATTTTACCTACACACAAAAATACAGAATTTTAGAATTTAAAATAAAGAGTGCAAGTACTCAATACTACCACAATAACAAGTGGCTATGCGGGCCGTGATCCACAAGGAGGGACTAGCGATGGAAGCTTTTTTAGTAAGTTCTCTTATAGGTTACAAAGAATGGTTAAAGTTCTTCTTTTAGTTCTTTAAAAGAAAAAAGAAAAATGGAGTTATAGTTAAGTGAGGAAGAAAGTGGTAGATAGAGAAGGTGGAGAAAATGAAAGTGAATATGTACAAAGAAATTGAAAAAGAGTGATAAAAGAAGTGAGAGATTGTGGTGTTCTAAACTAAATAATTAAAAGAAAAGAAACTAAAAGTTACTTACCTCCTTTGGCCAAATACTTACCTTGAATCTGTGGCAATGATGTTACCTTGAAGTGAGGCGATTAACGCATAGCCTATAAGAGTTGATTCCCGTCTCTTTCACATTATATCATCAAGATGATGCAAGTTTGAAGTGATACAGAATGAGACTAGAAATCTATCGTCATGAGCTATCGGTGGCACTCGCAAGGGCAAGGCTTTTTTGGTGCTATAAGACTCACTTAGATAGTAATTGGTACAAAAAGAAGAAAAGTAGAAAGGAAGAACAAGAACACACAAAATAAAAGAACTTACAAATGCAACTATAGATTCAATCTTGTAACAATAAAAGAAAAGAAGAACAACTTACACGATGTCACTCTCATTACAACCTTTACTCTCGTTCTCCTATGAAACCCTGATCTCCTCTGAGTTACATAAATAAAACTGGAAATTACATAAAAAGAAAAATAAAAACCAACACTAAAAAGAAGGAAAAACTGGCGTAAAGTCTATCTCTGCGATCGTTCCCTCTTGTCTCTAGAAAACCCTGTATTTATAGGCAAAACCCAACGGAGAGAGACGTAAGAAGATAGGGGAGCGAACGCTCCCCCTGACTCTCTAACAAAGCCGCAGAAACGTGGCTATGGCCGCGTTTTCATGGCCTGGGTGTGGCCAGGTGGCTACACCCAAATGGTAGGGGTCCCTGGTTTCGAGAGATTATTTTATCCGGTTCTGAATTTCTCGTTTCAGCTCCTGAATTTGACGAAACGGCCTTTGATCATTAGCTTTAACCCATTGATTTGAAGAGATATGTTTTTAACTGATTTTCAACCGACCTGATCTGCCCTGATTTACTTACTTCGAATTAATTCTGATTTAAATCAGAATTTGATGGGCTTTTGGGCTCGTTTCTCTTCCCTCTCCTTTAGTAATGGGCTGCAAATAAATTAAACAATAATTAAGAAAAAGCAGAGTTTATTCTATACTAAGTATGAGAATATGATAATGAATGTGCAATATTAGTGACCGATCACACTCTCATACCTATCTTTTGCTCGTTCTCGAGCAAAACAACTAAAAAAAAAATTATTAGACCACTTTCGTAGGTCACGCGATTGCACTCAGCATGTGCAACAAGCCGTTAAACCTCTAGGTTTTCCCTAAAGGATGAGTTTTGTCTCGTGAGGGTTTTCAGTAGATTACACCCACAAAATCCGTAAAGAAAGAGAAAAATGTTAGTATTTTGAAAACACATTTTGAAAGAAAAATATTTAAAATTTTATTGTAAGATTTAAGTAATCTATAAGTTATAGGAAAATCGAATTTTTCATTCCTAAACTTAGTCTCTATTCAAAAATTTGTTATCAATCAAAGTAAGGAGTCAAGTTATACTTCTCATCTAGTCTATTACTTTACCCTAAGTCATATGCACCTTGTGACCGTGAAAATTTTGACTAAGGGTTCTTTAAGTCTAACTCTTATACCTTATTTATTATTTTTATTTTTTTAATTTTTGGTGGTATTATTCCTTAGTTCTATTAAACTTTCTAATCTGCCCATGTAACGAGCCTTTAATCGGTGACTCCCAAACTAAATGGTCTTAGGGCATCGGTGAGAAAACACCCCAAAGACTTAAGGACTCGAGCAAACTGATTAGTCTATAATTTTGCATGATTTGTATCACATTCATATACTTATTTGATATAAAATTCTGCTAATAAAGCTTTGCTTGCTTGATCCTAGGTCCATGGTGTGCAAATGAAGAAGACCCTAAATCACCATTTAATGGGTGATTAAAGGCCTACCAAGTAGTTATTGACCTTAGGGAGGAGATTTTGTCAGCCCAGGGCATGAAATCCAGAATCCAGAAGATCCAGCTGACAGGAGACAGAAGGGACAGCACGCTGCCCGAAGCCAGGTGCGCCGCGTTTCTGCGGCCGTACAGGCGCGGCCGCGCCTGGGGTTTGGGCCAGGGGTTTTCCCCTTGGCCCCTTCCTCTGGTGCCTAAAAAAACCCCCTGGGGTCTGAGGAGAAGCAGATCTAGAGTTTAGGAGTTGTTATTATCTTGTTTTAGAAGTTGTAGTTGTTATGGTTTCCTTCTTCTTTTAGTTTTAGTTTAGCCATTAGAGTAAAAGAGAGAGAGAGAGAGAGTGTGTGTAAAAGTTGTATTTGAAGGTGGCAATCTAATACAAGTAACTAGTTCTCTTTCTTCTTTCCAATTACTTGCTGTTTTTCCATTTGCTTTTACTTCCTTGTTCTAGTATAACTCCCCCCCTCTTTACCTCTTCTCTTTTTGTTTCTTTTACTATCATGTCTAACTAACTCTCTTATTGCATGGCTAACTAACTACTAACCCACTAATCTCTAACATCTTGATTGATAATCCAAATCAGTTAATAGTGTCAAACAAGTCTTGTGCAAACGAGAGCTATGACATCTTAAGACGAGGATTCTAATTCTAATTTACTTACAAATATTAGCTCTCTTATATTTCATGCTTAACGGGTTTTTGATGATCTATAGAGTTTAAACTTTGCTTGTTTTTTTAAGTTAGAGATTTTCCTTTTAACTTTGCCGATACCATTAGTGCACTTGTGTCTTCCCGTATTCTCGCCTTCAATTGGATCTTGATAAGGGAATGTCCAAGTTTTTACCGTGTAAAGCTAAAGTTTAAGGAAGAACTTTCACTCGATTTTCACGTGAATAGTTCTTATGCATAAGGGTTATGCTTGCCTATGATCCATTGTGAGGCTACATCTTCAAGAAGTTAGAGATTAGTGGGAGCACTTTGTAGAAAGTTAGCCATGCGTTTTTACCATTAAGAAAACCCAATTTTACAAACCACCAAATCATTCTAAAATAATTTTTGAAACCAACTTATTTTCGTTTTCGAATTCTTTATTTGAAATAAAGAACTTTCTCTTTTCTTGAACAAAGAAGCCACATCAAGCTTTCATCGCTCTCCCTCCTTGTAGATACGACCCGTAGAGCCACTTTGCTACTACGGAAGAATCGCAAAAGCAGTAACATCGACCCACATTCATTTACCGTGCTTGCTTTTTGCCGATCAAATTTTGGCGCCGTTGCCGGGGAGAGAACGGCTGTGTTGTTCAATACTAAAGATTTTTCTTTGTTCTTGTGTGTAGGAGAAGTACCAAGGAGCCCACTATCACGGGAACCGAAAGTTGTGGCCAAAGACATTGCATGAGGATTCATTTGCCCTCGAAAATTCGTGTAAAAGCGAATTTCTCCGATTGAAGTACTAACAAACTCTTTTGCATAGTTGCCGAAAGCCGCTCAAATTGCTTTCGAAAATTTTTAGTTCCCTTGAATGCTTTACCTTATACATGTGTAATAAACTCAACAGAAATTCACTTGTTGCTTAATTGAAATTTGGGTTAGACTCTTACATTTAGGGCGCGTGACTATTTCAATTCATTTCAATTTCTTTTGAAGAGTGCTACAGAAAAAGTACGTGTGCATTCATATAGAATAGGACCAACATTTTGGAGTGATTTTTTGCTCTGCGTGTTACCTTGTTGTGAATAAACTGTACACTTGCACAATCGACATTAAGGGCAAAATCTCAAATAAACAAGATAAGGTGGGGATTTCATCACCTTCCCTTAGCCTAAAAATTATCTCCAAGTGCACTCACACAACCCAAGCCTTAACTAAAATTGATAGACGTTGGCCCTAGGGACATCTCGGACACATTAAGAGATTAATCGAGGGTGAAAATTGTAAGAACTATACTCCTGCAAAATCCGTGTCTAAGAAAAGTGGATTGAGAGGTAAAGCCTCAAAAACTCCGTGATTTGGCGTAATTAAGGCCTGTGGCTCACGCCTGGATACCTCCCACCGAGTTTTGCCCTTTCCTGGCCAATTAGCTTGTAGTCGAGTTCCTGCAACAACCTCCCCTGGAGAATCGATCAGTTAGGAGTCGTCTAGGTCCAGGTACCTTAGACTAAGGCTTTGTGGTTGTTTTTCTTTCTTTTGTTTGTTTTTTATTCTTTGTTGTCTTTACGTTGTTTATGGTGTGCTACATGCAAGAGTGGATTAGAGATCCTGTAACTTTCGGATTAACCAGAAACACTTCTCTACCTTTGCATCCAGAACCGGTGATGGCGTCACTTCAGGACAGATTTTATCCGATCAGAACCTCATTGCCATCTTATATAAAACTGCCTGAGGTAAATGGAAATAACTTTGAATTAAAACCTTAATTCATCAATACTCTCCCAAAATTTCATGGTTTAGAATCGGAGGACGCATACTTCTTTGTTAGGGAATTTGAAGAAGTGTGTCTCATGTGCGTATTCCCCAGCTAGGAGACGATGCCGTTAGGTTACGTTTCATGCTTTTTCCTTAAAGGACCTAGCTAAAAAATGGTTGTACAATTTGGCGATAGATTCAGTTACAACGTTGGACAATTTCGTCAAGGCCTTCTTGAAGAAATTCTACCCAATTCACAAAACTATCCTCATTAAAAAGAATATCATGCAGTTCAGGCAAGAACCGAGCGAACTATTTTGGAAATACTTTGAGCGATTCAAAGACCTCCTAGCTCAGTGCCCCCATCACGGTGTGGAGAAATGGCGTCAGTGCCAGATTCTCTACGATAGTTTAAATTATTAGACAAAAACCCTGTTAGAAACCATGTGTCAGGGAGGGTTCTTGCAAAAGGATGAGAATCAGGGTTGGGATTTATTTGAGGATTTAGCTGAGAAAACCCTGCAATGGGAGCCAGCCTAGGGAAAACTAAGGAATTCACAATCTATAGCTTCAAGAGGAGGGCTCCTAACTCTAGAATCATCCATAGCTGTAGGAGCTAAGATTGCAACCCCAATGAGGAGAATAGAGGCTTTAGAAACAAAAAAACCAGCCAATGTCAACCAGATCAACCCACCACCAATTCACAGTCCGGGTTGTTCATACTGTCAGGCACCGAACCATGTCTTTGAAGAGTGCCCTGTTTTTCATACCCAGCAAGTGCTACCGGAACACCTGAACGCGGCCTACTCACGGCCGCCGCATAATCCCTACTCGCAAACGTACAACCCTGGTTGGAGGAATCAACCAAATTTCTCTTGGGCCCAGAACAATCCTCCCAGGCCTAATTTCTCTAACAATTTTCACCATCCCAGTTCTCCACCAAATTTCCCCAGTCAAACTCCATCTTCCTCCTCCCAAAGTTCACCAATGGAAAAGAAACTCAGTAAATTGGAGGAGAGCATGGAAGCTTTTATGAAGTCCCAAGCCGCTTTCATGCAAAATTAGGGACAAATGCTGAACAACCATTCACAGGCCATATCGAGATTGGAAACGCAGATGAGCTAGTTAGCTAGCTCTCTAAGTGAAAGACCAAAACGTACTTTACCTAGTCAGCGCTAGTTAATCCTAAAAACTCCAATCAAGCGCATGAAATTCAGGATCCTTCGATCAACCAGTGCAATGCTGTTCACACACTTCGATCTGGAAAGAAGGTGGACAACCAGGTCTACTAACAGAAAAATCCAGTCAACATTGATCTTACCCCAGCCTCCAACTCTACTAGTTCCTCCCAATCTGCTCCACAAACATCTGACGAGGACAAAGCTGCTGAACAAATTCATAAGCCTGTAGCACCCTTTCCTAATAGGCTTAGAAACAACAATAAGAATATGCATATGGAGAAGATGCTTGAGATGTTTAACCAGGTCAAACTGAATGTGCCTCTTCTAGACGCTATCCAACAAGTCCCAGCTTATGCCAAATTTCTTAGGATATGTGTACGAAGAAGAGAAAGACAAATGTGCCCAAGAAAGTGTTCTTGGCAACCAATATAAGCGAAATACTGTCTGATCCCATTCTGGATAAATACAAGGATCCCGGATGTTTCACAATTTCCTGCACCATAGGACAAACAGAAATTAGCAGAGCACTTCTTGACCTGAGAGCAAGTTTCAACTTGCTACCTCTCTCACTATACCAGCAACTTGGGCTAGGCGAGCTGAGCCCAACTCGAAGAAAGTAAATGTCTTCAAACTTGGAAGACAACCCAGGGATATCAATGATCAGACTTTTGAGGTCAATTCTATTAAAAATCTGACCAGTGAGCATGAGGAAAGCCTGGAGATGGAGACATACACAGAGTTTGATCTGGAGTCTGAGGATTTTAATCTAGACCAGATCGTCGATTCAGCAGTAAACTGGGCGTCATGCCTAAATGTACCTTATCAAAGGATTGAAAGTCCAGATATTACCTCGAATGAAGCAACACCTTCCCTAGAGCTAAAGCCTTACCTGAACACATCAAGTACGCCTACTTGGGCGGAAGAGAAAACCTGCCAGTCATCATAGCATCCCACCTGACTGAGCAACAAGAGGACAGCTTAATTTCTATTCTGGAGAAACATAGGGAAGCCATTGGATGGACGATGAAGGATATCAAAGGGATAAGTCCAGCCATAGTTCAACATAGAATCCATTTAACCGATGAAGCGACTCCGAGGAGGGACCCCCAACGCAGGCTTAACCCACTTATGCAAGATGCAGTAAGAGCGGAAATTTTAAAACTATTAGATAATGGGATCATTTATCCCATTTCTGATAGATAATGGGTTAGCCCTGTTCATGCGGTCCCGAAGAAAGCTAGCTTTATGGTGGTTGAAAATGAGAAAAAAGAGTTGGTATAAACAAGACTGCCTACCAAGGTTCGTATTTGTATCGACTATAGAAAGTTGAATGCAGCCACCCGTAAAGACCACTTCTCGCTACCCTTCATCGACTAAATGCTTGAACGTTTAGCTGGACATGAGTATTATTGCTTCCTAGATGGGTACTCGGGATACAATCAAATCCTCATTGCTGCAGAAGATCAGGAAAATATCACGTTCACCTGCCCGTTCAGAACCTTCACTTATCGACGCGTGCCCTTTGGATTGTGCAATACTCCCGCAACATTCTAACGGTGCATGCTCAGTTTGTTCTCTGACATGGTAGAACGTTTTCATGAGATTTTCATAGATAACTTCTCTATCTACGGAGATTCATTTGAACAATGTCTTCATCATCTTGAGTTGGTTCTGCAAAGATGTGAGGAAAAGAACCTAACTCTAAACTGGGAAAAATGTTACTTCATGGTGAGACAGGGGATTGTCCTGGGCCATGAGATTTCTAGGAGAGGCATTGAAGTGGACAAGGCAAAAGTAGAAGTGATTGCTAAGCTTCCACCACCCAAAAGCATCAAGGATATTAGATCCTTTTTAGGGCATGCTGGGTTCTACCGACGGTTCATTAAGGATTTTAGCAAGATCGCTAGGCCCTTAACCAACCTACTCGCAAAGGACGTGCCCTTTGATTTTAACGATGAATGTTTGAAGTCATGGGGGAAGCTTAAGTAAGAACTTATTTCTGAGCCTATTATTTCTGCTCCTAATTGGGTACAACCATTTGAAATCATGTGCGATGCCTCTGATTTTGCTATTGGCGCTGTTCTAGGGCAGCGCATCGACAATAGGCAGCATGTGATTTATTACTCGAGTAAGACCTTGAATGACACCCAACAGAATTATACAATGACCGAGAAGGAATTCTTGGCCGTTGTCTTTGCGTTAGAAAAGTTCCGGTCATACTTGTTAGGCTTAAAGACAGTGAGTTTCAC
This sequence comes from Agave tequilana, assembly GCA_038442645.1. Classification (NCBI taxonomy): domain Eukaryota; kingdom Viridiplantae; phylum Streptophyta; class Magnoliopsida; order Asparagales; family Asparagaceae; genus Agave; species Agave tequilana. Next base: position 9,007 of record JAVJIF010028749.1, on the reverse strand, counting down.
AGATCACTCAGCACTAAAATACCTCATGACTAAGAAGGAAGCGAAAGCCCGACTGATTCGGTGGATCCTTTTGCTTCAAAAATTTGACCTGGAAATTCGGGATAAACGAGGTATAGAAAATGGGGTCACTGATCATCTATCACGAATTCCGAACGCACCTATCTAAGCTCCGATCAACGAGGATTTCCCAGACGAGCGCATCTTGGCCATTTCTGTTATGCGGACATAGTCAATTACCTGGCCACTGGACAAATACCCGCTGACTGGATAAAGCAAGACCAGTGTCATTTCTTTGCCCAAGTACGGTACTTCTTCGGGGAAGAGCCGCATCTTTTTAAGTATTGTCCCGAGCAGATTATTCGATGATGCATACCAGAGGAAGAAAGAGGAGTGTGCTAAGCTTTTGCAATGAACTTGCATGCGGAGGACACTTCGGTCCCCGCAAGACTGCAGTGAAAGTTTTACAGAGTGGATTTTACTGGCCCACTTTGTTCAAAGACTCATTCCACTTTTGTAAGACATGTGCAAATTGTCATAAGATTGGGAAAATTTCAAGAAGAGACATGATGCCCCTGAACCCGATCCTGAAAGTTAAAATTTTTGATGTTTGGGGTATCGACTTCATAGGACCATTTCCTAATTCCTTCGGCATCCAGTTCATTTTGGTTGTTGTCGATTACGTCTCTAAATTGGGTAGAAGTTATGCCAACAAAGACCAATGACAACAAAGTGGTTGTCAAATTTCTCAAAGAAAATATCTTCTCCCGATTTGGCACCCCCAGAGCGATAATTAGTGACAATGGATCACATTTCTGCAATAGAGTTTTCGAAGCTCTAATGCGAAAATATTCCATCAATCACACGTCAATCACACGTTATCTACTCCGTATCATCCCCAAACAAATGGGCATGTTGAAGTCACCGATCGACAGATCAAGCTCATTTTGGAAAAGACTGTCGGACAAAACCGAAAGGATTGGTCGGTCAAACTCAACGATGCATTGTGGGCTTACTGCACTGCTTTTAAGACAAATGTGGGGATGTCTCCTTACAGAATTATATTCGAAAAAGCCTATCATCTGCCAGTGGAGCTAGAAAACCGTGCCCTATAGGCCATTAAGCAACTCAATTTTGATCTGAGTAAGGCCGGTGAGCTAAGGAGACTGCAGATCTCAGAATTAGAGGAGATACGGAATGAAGCCTATGAGAATGCTCGGATCACCAAAAGCAGGACTAAACTTTTTCATGATCAGATCATAAACCGGAAAAACTTTGCCCCGAGAGATAACGTTCTGCTATACAACTCTAGGCTACATATTTTCGCGGGGAAGCAGAAGACTCGTTGGTCTGGACCGTTCATTGTGCGCACCGTTTTCCCACACGGTGCTGTGATTATTGTCGATCTAAGAAAAATGCAGAATTCAAAGTAAACGGGCAAATACTGAAGCTATTTTTAACCACTGAGCCTGCATCGCAGGCTGACATTGTGCAGAGTCTTTTCGCTCCGTCATACACCTGACCACAACCATCCACACCACAACAAAAATAATAAAAAAATAAAAATAATAAAATAAAAATAATAATAATAATAAATACATAAAAATAGAAGTGAAAATAACATATAGATTGGGGGGTTCCTTGTAATTGTCTATATGATATAACCACCCCTTACATACTTGTAAATACCCATTCACCCTAACGTTAGAATTGGAAATTCACTTTTTTCTACTCCTACTTATACTTCTCTTCCCCTCTCCACTAACCTAAACCCATCCTTTGTTTCCAGATCTATGGAGAGAAGGTCAAGAGATGCCACTTTCCCAAGCCTTCTCCTCTCTCTCCACCAATAGGCCGCGCAGCATCCCTCCTCGTGGTCGCCTTTTCGCAGGTTTCCCTGTTGCCAGCAGCTAGGGTCCCCACACACCTCACGTCAGAAGCGCCATCAGCCTTCCCTCCTCAACCAGGCTGCGCCCAGCCTGTTCTAGCCGCGAAAATGCGGCCTATTCAAGGACGTTGGCCGCGCCGCCAAGCTCCCTTTGCGGCCACGATTCTGAGTTTCCTCAATTTCTACACTGATTTGGGTTTCTCTTTCTGGATTTACTGTAGGCAACTTTTTGAGTTTCCCCCAAGGCTTCTGGGGAGGTTTGCAATTCTTTACCCACTATCTCTATTTTTCAGAACTAGATCATGGCTCCTACCATATTCCTTGAAAAAGATTTTTCCCATATATTTAATGATGTTCAAGGATATGGTATAGTATTTTTAGATCGAATTAGGGGAGGCAATGGTATGGCTTAGTTTATGATAATACCACTCTTGAAGCCTACTATTGCCCAAACTTAGTGAAACAATTTTATTTGGGTATTGATATTGCAACTATTGACCATGATCGTTTTGTTATCCATTTGGGTCACGGGGACTTTGAAGTCACCCGGGACACCATTGAAGAGGTCACCCAAATTCCATCCCCCCTCAGCTTGTTGCCCCCCTGCCCTTGATTGACTACCTGACTTTGATGGGCATGCGCTGCACTGAGCTCGATCATGGTGTTCGAGCAAATATCACGTTTCGTAACATTCACTGCGTTGGACGTTGGATCCAACGCAATATTTTGGTATCGATCACACCACTTCCTTCTACAGACCTGCACTTCAGATTATTCACAGCCTCATGACGAGGCAACACACTGTCTGTATCAACACTATGCTTTTGCAGCAGCTAATTGCTAACTCCCAACGTACTAGGCGTGCGAAATACTCTTTACCTGTCCTAGTTACCCGTCTAGTGCAGAAACTTTCTGCCGGATACGGAATTTATTTAATATGATAGAGTACTAGTGACCCTGAGCGTATCACTAGTGCTTACAATAGCTGCCTGCATTCGATCTGGACACCGACTGTCCAGCTCGAAGATGTTCCCGCTGAATCATCCTCAGAGAAACACATGGATGAGGAAGATGACCCACAATTTAGGCAACAACCACCCCCTACCGAGCCTACTGCTTTCATGTCCTCCATCTGGAAGGACATGAAGAAGATTTTTAGGGGTCAGATCAGGCTTAGGAGGCAATTGGACGCTCAAGATTCTCGACTGGCACGTATTGAGGAAACCCTCAGGCGTTCACGCTCGGCTGGCCTCAGCACTTCGGCCGGCCCGAGTCGGCGGAGACGGTGACATCCTTTCTTCCCCCTATTTACTGCATTTGCATTTACATGACATTCATTGAGGACAATGCATTAGATAGGTGTGGGGGGTGCTAACACTTTCACTTTTCTTTTTCTTTTTACTTAAAAAAAAATTCTCCTGAATGAAAAAAAGAATTTTCACACTCTTTATAAAAATACCAAAAGGTTATAGGAATTAAGGGAACCTTATTAAGGAATCGTTATTTTAACCTAAATAAAATGAAACATTGGTTTGACTAAGAGTTAGGAGGGATAAAGAAAATAACTTATACCTTTTATTTAGCCTTAGTAGAATATGCATAAACTATACACACATGCTTGGGATTTAGAGACACAACTCTAAAAAAAATTGCTGGATAATTGTGCCTCAAGAAGCATGATTACTCACGCCAAAAAAATAAAATAATAAATATATATATATATATTATATAAGTAAATCTTGATTTCGTGGCCTACTCTACTTGCATATTTGACCTGAGGGGTGTTTTTCCACCTGGTGCCCTAAAACCATCTGGTTTGGGAGTCATCGGTTTGATATGTGTTACATGAGTAAAGTAGAAAGTCTAATAAAATCAAAAATAATAGATGAATATTAATAAAATTAAATGATATTCAAAGTTGAGTTGAAAAATCCCAAGCAAATCACACTTACACATTATTCATATCTATCTAAAGCAAAATAACAGAATGAGTTAGAAGTACACGATGCTTTCTAAATTTAAAGAAAAATCATAATTTCTTCTTTTATAAAGGCTAAAGTATAGGAGGACTTATGAGGGTTGAACCTAATTCTTACATCCTTCTGTGATTTTTACTTAGATAATTGAAAATTCTTTTTCTTATAGAGGTTTACTAACAACTAAATATTTTTCTTCACTTACTGGATTTTGTGGGTGCAATCCGCTGAAAACCCTCAGGAGATGACACTCATCCTCCAGGGAAACCTAGAGGTTTAAAGGCTTGTTGCACTTGCTCAGTGCAATCGCGTCACCTGCGAAAGTGGTGTAATAATTTTCTTATTTTTTATTGTTTTGCTCGGGACGAGCAAAAAGATAAGTGTGGGGGTGTGATTAGTCTATAATTTTGCATGATTTGTATCACATTCATATACTTATTTGATATAAAATTCTGCTAATGAAGTTTTGCTTGCTTGATCCTAGGTCCATACTGTGCAAATGAAGAAGAAGACCCCAAATCATCATATAATGGTTGATTAAAGGCCTACCAAGTAGCCATTGACCTTAGGGAGGAGATTTTGTCAGCCTAGGGCATCAAATCCAGAATCCAAAAGATCCAGCTGACAGGAGACAGAAGGGACAGCACGCTGCCCGAAGCCAAGTGCGCGCCGCCCTGGCAGGGCTGCGGAAATGCGACCCAGGCCACGTTTCTGCGGTCGTACGGGCGCGGCTGTGCCGGGGTTTGGGCCAGGGGTTGTCCCCCTGGCCCCCTTCCTCTGGTGCCTATAAAACCCCCTGGGGTCTGAGAAAAAGCAGATCCAGAATTTAGGAGTTGTTATTATCTTATTTTAGGAGTTGTAGTTATTGTAGTTTCTTTTTTTTATTGTTTTAGTTTAGCCATCAGAGTGAAAAGAGAGTGTGTGTAAAAAGTTGTATTTGAAAGTGGCAATCTAATACAAGTAACTAGTTCTCTTTCTTCTTTCCAATTACTTGTTGTTTTCCATTTGCTTTTACTTCCCTGTTCTAGTGTAACTCCCCCTCTTTACCTCTTCTCTTTTTATTTCTTTTACTACCATGTCTAACTAACTCTCTTATTGCATGGCTAACTAACTACTAACCCACTAATCTCTAACAACTTGATTGATAATCCAAAAGAGTCAATAGTGTCAAACAAGCCTTGTGCAAATGAAAGCTATGACATCTTAAGACGAGGGTTCTAACTCTAATTTACTTACAAGTATTAGCTCTCTTATATTTCATGCTTAACGGGTTTTTGATGATCTATAGAGTTTAAACATTGCTTGTTTTTTTAAGTTAGAGATTTTCCTTTTAACTTTGCCGATACCATTAGTGCTCTTGTGTCTTCCCGTATTCTCGCCTTCAATTGGATCTTGATAAGGGAATGTCTAAGTTTTTGCCGTGTAAAGCTAAAGTTTAAGGAAGAACTTTCACTCGATTTCACATGAATAGTTCCTATGCATAAGGGTTATGCTTACCTATGATCCATCGTGAGGCTACATCTTCAAGAAGTTAGAGATTAGTGGGAGCACTTAGTAGAAAGTTAGCCATGCGTTTTTACCATTAAGAAAACCCAATTTTACAAATCACAAATCATTCTAAAACAATTTTTGAAACCAACTTGCTTTCGTTTTTCAATTCTTTATTTGAAACAAAGAACTTTCACTTTTCATGAACAAAAAAGCCGCATCAAGCTTTCATCGCTCTCCCTCTTTGTAGATACGACCCGTAGAGCCACTTTGCTACTACGAAAGAATCGCAAAAGCAGTAACATCGACCCACATTCCTTTACCTATTTTTGTGTTTGCTTTTTGCCATTCACAAACAAGGCCACAAAACTACGGATTTTATTATATGAACCGCTTTAAGACGTGAATACTTATGCTTTATGAGGTACAAATACCCAGCTTAATCAGAGGATTTTTATATATATATTTTTTTTCTTTTTCTTTTTTTCTTCTTCTTTTTTTAAACTTATCTAATCATCTTTTGCATAAATACCAAAGCTTGCTTAGGCCAAAGCACCTAGCTAATAAATAAATAGATTTATTTATTTTTAACAGATATATATATATATATTTTAATAAGGCATAAGAATCTTTGTTTTTGAACCCTAAGTATGTAAGTGTATAAAGTGTGCATATTTCATCAAGGAAAGATCAAGACTAAATTACTTTGACAAATTATCTTCCTAACCCTAAAAATCAAACAAATAATCTTATTTTGACCAAGTATAAGAAATCCTAATTTTGATTCTCCTATTATTTAAAATTGACTTAATTTCTTACAAAAAACATGTCAAAATATTGTTTCTATTTTCAAAAAGTTTTTAAAAGTAAAGAAAATGTTAATTTTTTTCTTTTTCTTATTTTTTTAAAGAAAAACCTAAGTTATGCTAGAACCCTCCCCTACACCTATCTCATTCATTGTTCTCAATGTATGAATTAATGCATAGATGCATGAAAAAGAAGAAAGGGAAGGAAAATATTACCTTAAGGTGGTGGTTCCGGTGGTGGTCTGATTGGTCCACGAAATGCGGCCCAATCGAGTTTGTGTGGAGTTCGGAGAACTCACCAAAAACCTCTCTAATATAACCCTCTAAAATGATGTATACATGAATGATTTTTATTAAAAAATTTACCCCATCTAATTTTCAAATTTCATAATTAATTTCGGAGTCAATTTTATCAACACCCTTGTCCCAAAATGGAGTGTAAAAAGATGGAATGATTGACTTGGACTTAAGAAGTACAGGAGCTAATATCGTCTTAGGAAAGTCATTTAAGTCAAGTAAAAGTTCAGGAGTCAAAATTGGATCAGGAAGTGGGTCCAAATCAAGAAGTTGAAACTCAAGCCCACATTCATTTTCCCACAATAGAATGTGACTTAATATTGGTGATTCAAGTTCAAGAATGACAGGTATGAGAATCAAAACTGACTCTAAAATATTACTCAAGTTGGGTAACAAAACAGGAGTCAATATTGATTCAGGAATTTGAACTAGATCACAAATTTAAGAATCTAGGTCACATTTCTCATTGAGTTCAATTTCATAAAAATGAGAACTTGCCAATTTGTCAATGGGATTTTCAAAAGAATGAAATTGGTCAAGTTCAACATGATGATCATAAAAGATTGGCGATTCAATTTCATGATGCATTGGCACAGAATCCAATGTTGATTCGGAAAAAATATTGAAATCAGGTGAAGGCACCGGAGTCATTATTGAATCAGGAAGTAGAATTGAATTACCAAGTTTAGGTTCAGTATCATATTCATTCTCAAGTTTAATTTCAGGAAAGGGATAACTTGCCAAACTGTCAATGTCATTTTCAAAATTTGGAGTTTGAGCAAGTTCAAATGGGTGTGCTGAAATGGAATCTTATTTTTCAAAACAACATGATTCTTCGGCTCTAACAGAATTGTTAGCGACATCAAAAATGGTCAAACGATGAGAATGGAGAGTTTGGACCATTAGATCTATGTCATGATTACGAGCGATTTGAGCCTGATCCATGATTTCAAGCATCTTTTCATAGTCGATTGGTTCATCATTTTGTTGCGAGTGGACTTGAAAAGATGAAGTGTTGTTTTGAAATTTGTGGTGAAATTGTGAGTCTGTCAGATTTTGTGATTGTTGTTTGGACTCACGCATACTCATTTTCAAGATTGATGGTTTTCTATTTTGAACCGGTGGAACTGAGTATGAATCTTAAAAATATTGTGGACAAGGTGGATAAGGAAGACAAGTTAGTTGAAAATTGGACTCGGGGGACGTGAATTCTCATTCTGTGAAGAGTTAAAATTATTTTGAAAATTATGGTCATAAGATTGGGGGTATGGGTTATATTGATTCGGATAAGACCAATCCGGCATACTAGGTTGCTTAAAATTATGATATGCCGGGTTGGTAATATCTGAAAAATAGATCGTGGTGTAATATGGATTACCATTAAAATTGGAAAAATTATTGTTATAAGCCATATCACACAGGAAATATCGAACACAAACAAAGAAAAACAAACAAAAAGGAAACAAATAAAAGAAAAAAATCTTACCTAAGTTAGGGTAAACCTTAGACCTAGCGACTCCTAACTAGTTAGACTGTCCACGGGGGGTATATTATTGAATCTGACCACAAGTTAATCAGCCAGGTAGGGGAAAGATTGGTGAGAGGTATCCACGCAAAAGCGACGGGCCTAATTAAGCCAAACCACCAGCCTTCGGGGTTTCGCCCCTCAATCCCCAACCTTAGTCACCGATTTGGCAAGAGTCAAATTCAAATCAACTTCCCCCTTAGGTCAGTCTCTTATTTAAGTCCGAGATGTCCCTAGGGCCAACGTCTACTCAGTTTTAGTTAGGCTTGGGTTAGTGAGTGAGGAGATTGTTTGTGAGCTAAGGGAGGGTAATGACTTCCTCACCTTATCTTGTTTATAGGACAAGCCCTTAAATCAATTTAGTGCAGTGTACAAGTATATAGAAAAAAGTAACACTCAAGCAATATTTCATATAAGAATGAACCTTATACAAAATGCTATGCACGCATATCTTGGCTCCAGCACTCTTCAACATTAAATAGAAATGTAATGAAAAAGACACGTGCCTAAATGCAAAATCTAAATCATTTTTAGTATTTACAATCAACTTTTTACTGTTGTGTTAGAAATATATATGCAGTGAGTCAAGTAAGGAGATAAATGCTACAGATATTAAACTATGCAATTTAGCCAACCTTCAGAAAATACAGGTTAGTAGGTCACTCAGATTGCCGCAAGAATTTAGCAAATATGATGGCTCTTGGGCTCTGCTTTCTTGAGCATAGCCTGTTGGCCCAAGGTTACAATCACCCATGTTTAGTGTGTTTTGATGATTACAAAACATATTAGTTATTTGTACTAATATTGTTTATTGTTTAAGTATGTTTCAGGGTCTAACTCTATTAAAAGGTTTACACCCTAAAAGAAAGTGTTTTGGACTCAAGTCAACTCAAAGTGGGCTCAAGACTCAAGTGTTGAAGACCTTGATGGTGAAGAGCCCCTTGAAGAGCTTGTAGTACTTAGAACAATGTAAGAATTAGAATGTTAAAGTTTGAGTGTTGGATATTGGCTCTAGGATACACACACACAT